>JADRCD010238547.1:0-14474 GCA_019843815.1 Montemys delectorum
CATCAATACTTTAGGATAGATAGAAATTAGGATCTTCATAGCTGCCTAACAGCCTTATCCACTATGGAAAACTAGCAGGTAGTCCATACAAAACTAAGCAGTCGCTGGGAGGTGGTGGCGCATGCCTTTAATCTCTGCACTAAAGAGGAAAATAGGTGAATCTCTGTGAGTTCAGGCTAGCCAAGGCTACATAGTAAGACCTTGTCTCAAACAAACAAAAGCCATGCTTTGTGAAAGAAGTGACCATATAAAGTCACATGAATGATTCTGTTTAGAGAAAACCTGCAGTAACAGTACAACAGCCCTTCTAGGATTAGGAGATTCTAGAGGGAATGGGGGCAGTGAGGAAAGTGTAGAATTTCTTTTGGGGACACGAGATTGTTCTGCTTTAAGTACTAGGGTAGCTGCACAAGTTTGTGTATGTGAATTACAAACAGGCAGTGGACTAGACGGATGGGTTAGCCATTGTTTGCCCAGGCCTTGGTACCAGAAGAGCGTCATGCCCCATGATGATGAGCTGAAGGGTCCAGCTCTTTTTGCCTATTTTGGTTTTCATTATGAGTTCTCCCTCATTCAGGCCACACCCCCAAGAACGCCAGTCCCATTACCTCGATTGCATCCAGAGTATCGTTCAGCTGTTTTCTTTGACTCTGCTTATGATCCATCTCAGGCCCCTCATAGAAGACTCCGAAGTTGAGATACACTTGTATAGAACTGAAGCGATTCTGCTCATTTTTTAGACAAAGCTGATAGAAGCCTGTGGGAATTCCTGGATCTCATTACCAGGTCCTCAGTGCCCCACCCTGTCTTACACTTCCACATAGACATAACTACTTACCAGTTATGTTTCATTTTATTTTTTTAATTTGAGGCAGGGTCTCACTAAGTAGCTAAGCCTGGCCTTGAACTCAGAATTCTCATGTCTGAGCCGTTGAAATGCTGGGATGAAGGCCATGTATTACTATTTTTAGTTTGTTCCCTAGTTTCAAATTACTACTACTACCAAAAAAAAAAAAAAAAATTACTGGGCTGGTGAGATGGCTTAGTGGATAAGAGCACCAACTGCTTTTCAGAAGGTCCTGAGGTCAAATCCCAGCAACCACATGGTGGCTTATAACCACCCGTATGAGATCTGACGCCCTCTTCTAGTGTGTCTGAAAACAGCTACAGTGTACTCATTTATAATAATAAAAAAATAAACCTTAAAAAAATTACTACTACAAGCACCTGTTTATTTAGAAAGTAACAGGCCCATTTTTGTGCAGAGCACTGTTCTTACCAGCAACTAACTAAATATTACTCATATCATAACTACATTTCGCTAAATGTTAACTTTTTTTTTTTTTTTGGGTTTTTTGAGACAGGGTTTCTCTGTGTAGCCCTGGCTGTCCTGGAACTCACTCTGTTGACCAGGCTGGCCTTGAATTGACAGAGAACCACCTGCCACTTCCCCCAAGTGCTGGGATTAAAGGCTATTACCACCACTCCCCAACCCTTATTTCTCAATTTCATAGAAATGTATGACTATTATTATACCTTTGGAGACAAATACATACCTGTCTCTTGTGTAGCAAAGTTAATCTGGCCCCGTACATCCTGGGAAGTGTCAATAAGGAAACCCTGTGGGGTATGTGCCGTGGCAACAATGTGTCGATCATGTGACATTCCGAGAATGCGCTGAACCTTCCATCACCATTAAAAAAGAGAGAGAGAAAGGTCCTTAGGACATTACTCAAATACCAGCAAGATGGTAAGATTGATGCTGTATCTCAAGTCTGAGGTCATTGCCTGGGCTACCTGAGACCCTGCCTACCCAAGAGCCCCCACAACCTAAAAAAAACAACCCAAATTATCTCTAACTTTAATATTAAGTTACTTGGGTGGCATAAGTCCCTTTGGGTATACTTGTCCATGGGATAGGCACCTTCCAAAAAGAATTGTTTCATTGCATAGACAAGCTTTCAGCTGGTTATTTTCCATTTTTCTAGGATTAACACAAGCAGGAGATCTGACATTATTCCCACCCCATGAACTGAAATGATTTAATTTGGAATCTATTATGGGACCCTTACTTTTCTGTCTCTCTCTCTCTGTCTCTGTCTATCTCTCTCTCATTTCTTCTTTCTTGATAGGTTTCTCTCTGTAGCCCTGACTGTCCTGGAACTCACTCTGTAGACCAAGCTGGCCTTGAATTCAGCGATCCCTCTCCCTCTGTCTCCTGAGTTCTGGGACTAAAGATGTGTGGCCCATAATTATGTGACTATTTTAGCAAGTGTTGTCTTTCCTCAAATCTGAGGAAAGGTGAAGGCTGCCTCTCCTGAAGGAGCATGGGCTTGCCCATTGGCTTGGAACACACTTCCACAGCTTCCAGTTCTAGACCAATCCATCTGCTTTCGCTCCTGTTGCTGGCTATTCATCCAAGTCTCACCCAGAGTTGCTCTCTAGCTGAAGGTCCATTTGATTCACAAGTGGCAGCCACAGCCTCATAGGGAACCAGACCTTGGCTTCATCAAAAGCCTGGCTCACTTTGTAAAAGGTATGACCAGAGGCCTCCACGCACCTCGTAGCTGAAGTAGAGGTAACCCATCTGGTCAGCAAATTGCCAGAAACATTCTGTGGCTCCTGGATGGATCACGATGGCAAAGTCATTTCGATCAGCTCCACGGAAGAGTGGCTGGTCCTTGGAGCCATGTAGGGGCTCTGTCTCCTGGCTCTTAGCAGAAGTCACTAGGCTCAGAACCACCAGCTCAGCCACAAGGAGCAAAGGGAACATGCTGCCTTCTGTGGATTCTTCTGCAGGTGAGCTGCTCACAGTCCTGTGAAAGGAAGTCAGACAAGCATCCGGCTAATCATTAACCCCACAAGCCACACTTAGGACCAGTTTCAGAGCCATTGTAGATATTCTGTAATCCAGGTGCCATGTGCCACAATTCCCCTCCCCCCACTGTGTTGGCTCACAGAAGGATTTTGCTTTCATCTCAAGAAAGTAGCTTGCCAGATCTAGATTATGGGTGTTAGATAAGTATTTAACCACAAGAGAGTTTTCCATCCATCCATCCATCCTCCCATCCATCCTTGGAGCTGTTTTCTCACTTCTCGA
Organism: Montemys delectorum; assembly: GCA_019843815.1. Taxonomy (NCBI): domain Eukaryota; kingdom Metazoa; phylum Chordata; class Mammalia; order Rodentia; family Muridae; genus Montemys; species Montemys delectorum. The sequence goes on from JADRCD010238547.1 coordinate 3,101, forward strand.
TTCCTGTAGATTAAATATGTGGCAAGTTCATTTACAGCCACTGTGCATAGTGATGAAGCTGGCTGGGATGAGGTCTCTCTTGTAGCAAATGGCTAGGTGCTGCTGACAGTCCATCCAACACCAGGGTAGCTTCTAAACAACACATTCCCTGGCCTAGAGTGACGCACAGAGCACACATGGATATTTTCTCACTTTTGGGAGGTAAGGTGGGGTACAGGACAGGGTCTCCTATGTAACCACAGTTTTTTAAATATTTCTTTTATATATATTAGTGTGTTTTTTTTTTTTCGAGACAAAGTTTCTCTGAATAGTCCTGGCTGTACTGGAACTCACTCTGTAGACCAGGCTGGCTTCAAACTCGGAAATCTGCCTGTCTCTGCCTCCCAAGTGCTGGGATTAAAGGCGTGAGCCACCATTGCCTGGTGTATATTAGTGTTTTGTCTGTAAATACATCTGCACACCAGAAGAGGTCATCAGATCTCATGGGACCACAGTTATAGAGGATCATTGTTGGCTCCCTCCCCCAACATGTGGGCTCAGTTCCCAGCACCCAGGACCTCCAGAATAGCAGCCAGTGCTCTTAACCACTGAGCCTCTCTCTGAGTCTTGAACTCAGAAATCTGCCTGCATCTGGGTGCTGAAATCAAAAATATCGGCCACCACACCCAGATACATAAAAATTTTAATGTATGAAGAAGGGCTAGCTACTTTTATGTCAACTTGATACAAGCTATACTCATCTGAGATGAGGGAGCCTCCATTAAGAAAACCGTAAAATCACCCTCCATAAAATCAGGCTGCAGGTAAGCTGGTAGGGAATTTTCTTAGTTAGTGATTGATGGGGGAAGGCCCACTCCATTGTGGGTGGGGCCACTCATAGGCTGCTGGTCCTGAGTCCTGAGTTCTATAAGAAGACAGTCAGAGAAAAAAAAAAAAAGAAAAAGATGGAGAAAAGGCTTGTAAGCAGTGCTCCTCCACAGTCTCTGCATCCGCTCCTTCCTGCAGGTCCCTGTCCTGCTTGAGTTCCTGCCTTGGCTTCCTTCAAAGATGAGCTGTGATTAAGCTGTGATGGGAAGCATAAACCAAATAAACCCTTTCCTCCCCAAGGTATTCTTGGTCATGGTGTTTATCACAGCGATAGAAACCCAGACTAAGGGTGAACAAGGTGCTCCTCTGCATCTCTCCCGTGAATGCCCACCTGCCTGACTGGAAAGCTCTGGAGTTCTCCAAACCCTCTGAAGGATGACGTTGTTTAAACCTTCCATCTCTTTGTTCACTTGTGACTTCTTTGGCACCCATAGGGAGGGAAAAGCTATCCAAAATCCACTTTAAAAACATTATATATTCCAATTCTAAACCCATTACACATCCTAATCCCTCATCTCCTGCTCCTGGCTTCAGCTGACTGTGATGGACACTGGGCTCAGCGTTTTACCGATGTTTACTTTCATCCTCACAATACTGTCATCTACTGTATTAGTGTTGAAGACACAGACCTGAGTGGCTCATGGTCCCATGGGAATAGGTGGCATAACTGGAGTCCTCATGTTTTTTTGTTTTTTGTTTTTTGTTTTTTAAGATTTATTTCCGGGCTGGTGAGATGCCTCAGCGGGTAAGAGCACTGACTGCTCTTCCGAAGGTCCTGAGTTTGGATCCCAGCAACCACATGGTGGCTCACAACCACCTGTAATGAGATCTGACGCCATCTTCTGGTGTGTCTGAAGACAGCTACAGTGAGTTACATTGGAGTGAGTGGGACCAGAGCAAGCAGGGCCAGAGCAAGCGGGGCTGGCAGAGGTCCTGTGTTCAATTCCCAGCAGCCACACACATGATGGCTCACAGCCATATGTACAGCTACAGTGTACTCATACATATAAAATAAAAAAAATAAATCTTTAAGATTTATTTCCTCTTATACGTAAGTACACTGTAGTTGTACTCATACATATAAAATAAAAAAATAAATTTTTAAGATTTATTTCCTCTTATATGTAAGTACACTGTAGCCTGTAGCTGTCTTCAGACACACCAGAAGAGGGCATCAGATCTCATTTCAGATAGTTGTAATCCACCATGTGGTTCCTGGGATTTGAACTCAGGACCTTCAGATTTGAACTCAGTGCTCTTACCTGCTGAGCCAGCTCACCAGCCCAAGTCCTCATGTTCTAAGATGGTTTCTCAATATGTTGGATTCCAAATTCTGACTCCTCTAACTTTGTGTGTGTGCGTGTGCGCGCACGCGCGCGCAGGCACGGGGCAAATAAAATAGGATCTCACAGTGTAGCCCAGGATAGCCCAGCATTAGCCCAAGAGGCTAACATTTTTATTTCCAGTTGCTCTTGGAAAGTTTTTAAGTCAGGGAACCCAGGACTACCTCATTCCACAGGGACACAGAGGTCTCCCAGTCAGTCCTACCGCCAACACTGCCTTAACGTAACTTGTTACAAGCAGCATCCATAGTTTGACAGAAAGCAAAGCATAGTTGTTCAGGAGCCCTGCATAAACATGACACATGCTAACTAGAGGTATTTTGCCTCTTTAATTCATCAGCCTTACCTGTCTCCCTAGAAAGAGCCTTCTAATGATGGGATTTAGGGTAAGAAAGCAGGACTCTAATCAGGCCTAGAGGGAGGCCACCACTTTCGACAGCTACAAGGAACCACGAGCAGCTTTGGTTCTCACTCCCTCTGGCTTCACGTGTGGCTGGTAAGACAGCTAGAGTACTAAATGCCAGATGCAGCTGACAGGGGCTAAACTGCCCTCTCCACATGTCAATCAAGTTAAAGACAAAATGGAAGCTTCCACATGTCTCTAACTTTGCCATTAGCTCATTCAGCAGACAGAAAGTCAGGATTCTTTTGTTTTGTTTTGTTTTGTTTTTTCGAGATAGGGTTTCTCTGTATATCCCTGGCTGTCCTGGAACTCACTCTGTAGACCAGGCTGGCCTTGAACTCAGAAATCCACCTGCCTCTGCCTCCCAAGTGCTGAGACTAAAGACGTGCACCACCACTGCTTGGCGAAAGTCAGGATTCTTTAGTCCTTGATAAAGTGATACCTGGGGGAAAGCCTACTGCATGTGTAGCTACATCCAAGGGTGACAAAGTGGCTTTGTACCAACTCAAGGACACCGTGTAGCAGCCAGAGCTGAATCCATGTTGCACTGTCATGAACCAGCTATAGAAACTTGAGAGAAGCAAGACTTTAATGAAGAATGCTACAAGTAGGAACAATTCATTCTCATATTTAAAAAAAGATTACAGAAAACACTTTACTCAATTTTTTTTTCTTTTTTGTTTTTGCTAAAAAGACAGTCTGTAAGGGTGTCTGAGAGACAGCAAGCACAACACAGTACAAAAGGAGAAGGGTATGTCAGAGTCTGGGGCAAGACACGAACAAAGCAAGACCAGGGAGGTGCGGGAGCAACTGTATCACAGAGGGGGGCGAGTTAGGCATTATACTCAACAAATGATTTTTAAGCTTTAAAAGTCCAGAATAAGGAAGGCTCTGAGAATGGGGTGTGTGGAGGAGGGGAGGGGGCCTAAGCTTATCTACAATCACCATTTAACCAAACACCACTTGTCCAACCTCCTGAGAAGTGTGGCGGATGAACCTGCCATGTAGCCCAGCATTCATCAATGTGGGTGCCGAGGCAGGCAGGTCCAGGGGTGGACGCAAGTGGTCAAACAGTTTTTTTTTTTTTTAAAAAAAGGAATCTGATTCTACAGATCTCTCATCTGGGCTCAACACATGGAGTTCCTTTGTACTTGAGAGTCAGAGGCTGAAACTCAACGAGGATTAAATTCATCCCTGATAATGCTCACATTTCTGGTTTTAACAGGTCATGAGATCATATGTGCTCCTAATGGATTCCATCATTTCTTAGAAGATTTTACAGATTACTAGGGATTCAAATTGAAGCAAACCACTAAAGGGAAACACTAATGATATTCTGGCACTGTACAAGCTGTGTGCCTGCCTGTTGCCTCTGCCACAGTCATGGGTTGCTCCTTAGCTCCATGATCTCCATCAACAGTGACAGGAGTGTCCTGGGACCTCCCAGCACAGGAGGAGGGTGCCACAATTCTCATCTCAGTCCAGCTTCTGAAAGAGACATCACAGCATAGGGGCTACTGTTGAGAACCATGTTCTTCTGAGTCCTGTGGCTATGAAAACCTTTCTCAGTTCATGCCAAGTTTTTTCATGGTCCGCCAACGATCTTTAATCATCACAGCTGTTCGGTTAACAAAGGGGTAACTTTTAGAAATGGCAACCCAGTTTCCTTCCCCGTATTTGCGCACTCCGTCCTTCACCCACTCGCTTTCTTCTATGGTCCACTTCTGCAAAAGGAAACCAAACAACTTGTCAAAACATGTTGCTGCATACCTCCTTCCCAACATACTGATCAAATCAAACTCAACAGTCCTGAGCGTACTCTGAACCCAACAGCAGGGTTAACAACAGCTACAAGCCGAGTGTGGCGTCACACACAGGGAGACAGAGGCAGGTGGATCTCTGTTTCAAGGACAGCCAGAGGTACATGGAGACACTGTCCAAATCTACAGTGCAAAGAGCAAGCCAACACTGAGAGTCTGGATAGTCAGTAATTATCAGTGTTCTGACATATCCTTCTTTACTGGTAATCATGCTGTGGGGCTGGACAGACAGCTCCGTGAGCAGAAGCGCTTGATGGTCTTGGAGAAGACCCTGGTTTGGTTTCCTATACTTGCATGGTGGATCACAACCATCTGAAGATTCTACTTTAAGGAGATCCGATGTCCTCCTCTGGCTTCCTGGGGCACTGTGTACATATGGTATACAGACATACATGCAGGCAAAACACACAGAGAAAAAATTCTCCCAAACTAAAAAACAAACAAACCAAAGAACCCTGAAAGCACTAAAACTTAAAAATAAGGAAAGAAGCCGGACAGTGGTGGCGCACGCCTTTAATCCCAGCACTTGGGAGGCAGAGGCAGGCAGATTTCTGAGTTCGAGGCCAGCCTGGTCTACAGAGTGAGTTCCAGGACAGAGAAACCCTGTCTCGAAAAACCAAAAAAACAAAAAAAAAAAAAAAAAAAAAACGAAAAGAAAAATAAGGAAAGAAGCGAAAGGAGCAGGGTGCAGCCCAGTGCACAGTGCACAGTGCCTGCCAAGCATTTGTGAGCCTCAGGTTTACCTCTTGTACCAAAAACCAAAACAACAAAATCCAAATCCAGCGTTTGAACCTACTTTGAACTACCGTGAGAGGCATTTTTGCCAGGTGCCTGAGAAGTGGACTTGTTTCACTGGATCTTATAAAACTTGTAACAGAAAAGAGTCTTTTTTTTTTCCCCCCCGCCAAGACAGGGTTTCTCTGTGTAGCCCTGGCTGTTCTGGAACTCACTCTGTAGACCAGGCTGGCCTCGAACTCAGAAATCTGCCTGCCTCTGCCTCCCAAGAGCTGGAATTAAAGGCGTGTGCCACCACTCCCTGGCCACAAAAGAGTCTTAAGGGCTGGAGAGATGAGACAGCAATTAGACCTGGTCCCAGCATCCATGTGGCAGCTCACACCCACCTCTGGCCTCTCAGACACCAGGCATGCACGTGGCACACAGACGTGCCAGGTTTGGCTTCCAGCAGCAGTATCAGCTGGCTGCCAATCACCTAGAACTCCGGCTCAGGAGGATCTGATGCTGTTCTGGAGTCTACGGCAGTCACATGCATAAGCCCCATCCCCATAATTAAAAACCAAATCTTAAGTGGCAAATCTAACATCCACACATCAAGTTTTAAGTTACCTGCTTTCTTGTTAAACTGGATGACTTGTCTTCACCTGGTGCTGTTGGAAAACATGAAAAGTATATTCAGTTTAGAGTTTACATGGGGATACGACAGTGAGTGGCCCTGACTGCTACACGCATACACACTGGCTACCTCTACACCCTCAACAATAAATAAGTAAGTAAATAAATAAAATGTCATTTTTGTTCTTTTTTAAAAGGAGACCTAGCACTCAGGAGACAGAATCAAGTAAGTTTGAGGCCAGCCTGGTTCATATATAGAGTTTCAGGCCAACCAGGGCTATGTGCCAAGAGGCCCGGTCTCCAAAACAAATAAACAAAAAGGAAAAAGTAGGTGTGATGGTGGATGCTTCCAATTCCAGAGTTTAGCAGTGGTTCAGGAGTTCAAGGTCAGACTTGACTATATGAATCCCTGTCTTACCACCAAGAAAACAAAAAGGAAAAGAAATAGAGGGAGGCAAATGTGGTTACATGCCTGCGATCCCAGCACCTGGGACGCTGAGATATGAAGATCCTAAAATTAAGACCAACCTGGGCTAGCAAGACCCTGGGCTAGCAAAGGAAACCAACCAAAATGATTCCAAATGTGATCAGGTAGAGTGGCTGTCTAACCAGGAGGCAGAGGCTTCTGTAACATGAACCTGACAGTCACCATGGATCTCACTTCAGCAAACATGTGCAAGAGGGCTTACCCCTAACTTCAAACAGCTGGTCCTCTTCGAGCCAAACTTCTTTTTCTTCAAGCCCATTAGGGCTGTTCCACTTGTCTTTGGATGCTCTAGGGGAAAACAATCAAAGTGAGCCAGGGAACACTTCCTCTTCCCCCCACCGACACTGAACTGGGCTTCCTTTCAGAAAATCCCTGGGATTCACCACACAATGTGAAATTCACTGTCATTTTTCCAGGCATCTCCATACATGAACATACATGTCCCAACCTGCAGGGCCAAGTGTCAAACTGGGCACTGAGTCGAGTCCATCACCATACTGCCAACTCCCTCAAAACTGTAAATTTCTCATATGTTTAGTTCGTCGTTTTGTTTTTAGATAGGGCAGTACTCTAAGCTCTCAATCCTCCTGCCTCACCCTTCTGAGTGTTGGCATCCTCAACAGGTATTCATCAACAGAAGCCAGTCTTTTGGGCTCCTTTAAAGATCTTGGCAAGTCTCTGGCTTTGAAGGTGCAAGCTCTTCCCTCTCTTTGCAGGGCCAGGCTCTACTCCTGTATGCCCACTGACTCTGGTACCCTCTTTACTCCTGGAGTTAAGCTCAGGATGACTTCCATCAGTATTACACCAGCTGTTTCTCCCCACTGAGGCAACATCACAAAAGCACATCGACTAGGCACAGTGGTCCATATCTGTAGTAAGAGTACTTGGGAGATGGGAGAATCACAAGTTCAAAGCTAGCCTGAAATACATATGCTCGACTATTTAAACAACAAAACCAGCACACCCCTCCTCTACAGTCTATGAATCCATTTCCTACCTTGGCTACACCGCGTTACACCTGCATCAGTGGTTCTCAACCTTCCTAGCGCTGTGACCCTTTAATACAGTCCCTTGTGTTGTGGTGACCTCCCAACCATACAATTTTCATTGCTACTTCATGACTGTAATTTTGTTAGTTATAAACTGTGAATCTGATATACCACTCCTGTGAGAAGGGTTGTTGCACACACACACCCACACTCACACCCACACCAAGAATTGAGACCTGCAGGTTGAGAACTGCTGACCCACAGCAACCCAGGCTGCTTTGCTCCTGTGAATTTTTTTTTGTTTGTTTGTTTTTTGTTTTTTTGAGACAGGGTTTCTCTGTGTAGCCCTGGCTGTCCTGGAACTCACTCTGTAGACCAGGCTGGCCTCGAACTCAGAAATCCTGCCTCTGCCTCCCAAGTGCTGGGATTAAAGGTGTGCGCCACTCCTGTGAATTATTAACCCCACCTAGATGTCTCTTCCTGGCTCAGGAAACTTATGGGTCTTTCAATACCATAAAAATCAATCTTTTTCCTTTTTTCTTTGTGGCAGAGTTCAGCTGCCCAGGCTGGCCTTGAGTGTGCTACATATCATCAAAGAAGATCTTAATTTGCCAATCTTCTAACCTTCACTGGAGGCTCTAATGTGAATGTCACCAGGCCTTTTATGGCTGAGGACCAAGCCAAAGGCTCCATGTATGCCAGGTAAGCACTCTACCCACTGAGCCACATCCCAGACTAAAGCTGCTGATCCCAGTACAGAAAGCCCCTGCCCCTTCCAATCTGTCTGTGTGAGGCCACACAGAGCCAGTCACACCCTGGCTTGAAATTAAAAAGCTAATCAAGACCCCCCCCCCAAAAACCCATTCCTCTTTTGTAGTTTTTCTAGGAAATTATCTAAGTAGCTGAGACAAATGGTTGACAACGTATACCATGCTTAATTTGGGTTAAATCTTGAGAATTTACTTGAAGCCAAGTGACAGACATTTACAAGCCTTTCTTTTCAGTTTTACTGTGGATCACTATTTACAGATAGAGAGGTAACAGGTTACTAAGTTCGCTCCTTTCCAGCCCTCACAGGAAGTCAGCTTGAACCTTGGCTCCCTGGCAGCCTCCATTTCCCTGGAACTGCTGTTCTGTCCTCTGCAGACTTCAAAGGCAGGTTGTTAGGAACCTGTCCTCTAACTCTCAGCACTGCCTGTTGCCCACATTTCAGCAGGGATTGCCTGGAGGCTCCGCACCCCTGTAACATGCCCTGTCACTGCAGCTGTGCACGGCTCCCATGTGGAAGGGACTGAGGACAGAGTCCTCCTAGCCGTCAGGTGGCTGCATGGTACAGGAAAAGTCAGGCCATTTCTGGATCCTTATGTTCCTCACTGTAGCTGGGACTTGGGAACTAACCTGCGGCTGCTGGCTTTTATTCTTGAGGCTTTGGTCCCTCCCCTTCCAAAAGAACACAGCTGAACCCTCCACTGGTCTCCACACATTTGAAGGATGGCAACACTTAAAAACAATGTCTACGAATCCCTTTTACCTGATCAATAATGCCCAAGCAAATATCTACCATGTACCATGCTTTAGGGGGTGAAAAACACTCAGGGGTTATGGCCTTGCCTTTCAGGCAATTTCTCTAGCTCCCATTCCCTACTGAGTCTTTCTGCCCCTGGTATCCTCAAACTTTCCCTGCTAACCTGCAGCTGTCACTAGCTTCCCACCTTCCCCCCAGTAATGCCTCACGGGCTTGGGGACATAAACCTTAAAAAAGTCTGTAACTGTGACCCTCAGTTTAAGCAGGTGCTTGCCTGCCTGCCAGGCTCTGATGCCCTCGACATCTGGCCCCCCTGTCTCTCTCTCCACACTGCATTCTCCAAATACTAACATCAGAGTTTCTATGCCACGTACAAGCAGCAGTACCCCCAGAATTGCTCTCCACAATAGACCTCCTGTCTTCCCACTAGTTCAAGGCCAGCCCCACATTGTTCTGCAGGCTGTAGTCCACTCTAAGAGCCTGTATGAGCAGGCTCAGGAACCCTCCCCAGGCTAGGCTCATGGGACAGTGTTTTCAGCTTTGCAAGCCTTGCTGTGTCTGTCACCACTCCATTTCACAGCCAGAGTACCATGGCAGCCACAGACAAGTCCTACCTGCTGGATGTGGCTATGTCCCATCAAACTATTGACAAGAACAAGTGTCTGATGAGTTTCTGTCAACCCTTACCATAGTATACCGTCATACTTCATACCCTGGACATATGACAGCGCTGGGCATGCCTGCAATCTTCACATAGACTCCTACCTACAATCCTACTGGCATCCTGCATGCTCATGTTTCTTCATCTGCTCATGGGGGGAGTATCTACATTTCACAGGACTTCTGTGAGGTATAAATGGATCACGTATCAAGCAAGGACAAGGTGTGTAGGGCTGCCAGTGACTTGTTTCTGAATGCAAGAGTACACACAGTGCAAAGAAACCATGTTATCACATGCCAGGGCCTTTCATAGTGCAGGTCAGAACAGGGTCTTGAGACAATCACAATATACAACAATATATAGAGATGGCAATGGTCTTGGGAGATCAGTGTGGCAGAGGACTTATAGCAGTGACAGCTATACAAGAGTTCACAGAGAAGGGAGAAGGGAAGTTTCAGGAGAGGAACCGGTATATGTTCAGCTTCAGCTGCTGTGTCAACATCATGCAGCTTAAGACTCCAAAGACCCATGTTTGCTACTTTCAGCTTGTGTGACATCAGGTGAGCTAGTAACTTTTCTGAGCCTTCCTCATCTATACAATAGTGCTGACACCATCTCATAGAATGAGCACTGCAGATTCAATAAGCTAACATATGGAAGTGCTTGAACCCAGAAAACACTTAGGTTTCTCTCCCCTTGGAAGCACCAGTGGAATTCTGACAGGCAACAATGGAGGGATGGCAGTCCACTGTGGGGATGAGAGGAGGTGAATGTACAGCAGGAGAAGCAAACAGCATGTTCAGAGAGCACAAGCAAACCAGTGCCTGGAGGGTGTCCCCACAGGGCACAAAGGGCAGCAGGACTCAAAACCTGGGCCGGGAGTCATGATGGTGATAAAATACAATTAACATGTTCTAACAACTGACCCACAGCAGCTAGCAGAACATGGAAGATTAGGAAATCTTTGCTGGGTCCCAAACTAAGTACTCACTGACTGGTCTTTCATAAATATCAAGTATAATGAGGCCCAACTCAAATTTCACAAATGAGACTAATACTTTGTCATTGAGGCACTTAGATCAACAGGCAGGAGGCTCAGAAAGCTTCCCTCCTTACTCATGCCCTAGGGCAGTGCCCTGCAGCCTACAGCAGGCTCCGGAGCTGGCAGGGACTGCCACATTGTCACTCCCTACTCCAGTCTCATTCTAGCAGTCTGAGCCAGCCTTGGTGGAGAGTAGCTTAGCTGAAGATTACTTCATTCATGGAAGTAAAACCAGGCCCAACCAGGACCGCCAACCAGCCCCCAAACTGCTACAAAGAAGGTCTTCATACTTGGGATTCTTCTCCCCTGTGTGGGGTTGGTTGAGAGCTCTGGGCTTGGATGGTGATGCTGACATGGCCTCCCTGGAGGAGTTGAGGCCTGGGCTGGGCTCAGTACTCTGGCTGTCCTCCTCCAACACCAATCTGCTTATTGTCATGCGACTGTTCCTGGGCTGCCGGTCTGAGCCTCCCTCACCCTCAGCAGGAGCTGCACTTTCATTTTCATCTTTCCTGGGTCTCTTGTTTTTGTGGGTTGGTGATGATGGGGATGCTAGATTAGGAAGTACCAGATCTTTCTGGTCCAGTTTTGCAAAAGCTGCCTCTGAGTCTTGTGCAGTAGACAGAGCTTTGAAAGCTGCCTTCAGAGTCCTGATTCCGATGGTGGTTGGAGGGTTCCGAGGCTGTCTGCAGATGAAGCACACACAGGACAGTCAGTCTCTCCAGCACGGAAACACACTAAGTAGGTAGGGACTTTGTGAAATATAAGGCTTCAAACAGAGTGCTCTTGAAGACTATGCATCAAAACAACACCAAGCCAATACAAAAACACTGGGGGAAGACAGGCTGCCTCCTTTTAGCACCAGGTGTCTATAAAACACTTCACTTAAT
>JADRCD010238548.1:8725-27186 GCA_019843815.1 Montemys delectorum
TCGTTCTGCCCCATGAAGATGTCTTCCTGTTAGTCTCTTGGTTGTTTGTTTTTGTTTGTTTCTTCGTTTTGCGTCTCTTGGATTTTTACAATTCCTGACCCTAAGAGGTCAACTTTGTCCACCCCCCATGCCTTGATTTTGGGGAGCCCAGCTCTAAGTCTTAGCCAAGCTTTTCCTTTTTTCCAGAAGTAAAGACTATATTTGAAACACATTGTATCAAGATGTCAATTCCTTGTTACTGTCTCCTGATTGGACTGACTCTTTAAAAGGCAGACAAACAGACTGGGTCCCTTTGCTCCGGGAGGGATGCTCTGATCCTAGGCCAGCAGCCAAGCTTTGTTTTCGTTGCTCTGGTTAATGTAAGGACAATGCAACTCAGGAAGCCTGGGTCATCATCCCTATTTTATGGATGATGAACCTGAAAACATAAATTACATGCCTCTATGGGTTTTGCAGACTCAAGGGTCTGAAAAAGAGCACTTGAGATGGACTATGTCATTATCTCCTTTTTATAGAGGAAGATACTAAAGATCAGAGAAGAAATTTGTACAAAGCCACTCGAGGCTGTGACTCACACCCTGGTCTGCTGGATGCCAAAGCCAAGCCCTTCCCTCTGCCAGCTAGCCCCGCATCAGCGCTCACACCTGTTAGTCATACACTTAGGAATCAGTTTGGGATGGGGGTTCCTTGGCAGAGGTAGAATAACATGGAGACATGTGGTAATGTTGGATTGTGATGGCTACTGACTCCCTCCAAAGTTCTAAGTCCTTTGCAATCCAGGTGCTTTACTCTCTCCGGGGGTGGGGGGGGGGTCAAAGAAGCAACATAATCAATCTAGGTTAAAAATAACAATTCTTTCTGTATCTGCAGACCAGAAGGCACAGGACACTCAAGCACATGAGACTGTTTAGCTACAATCTTTTAAGTAGGCACATCCTCTCCTCTCTCTTTTTCTCCCTCTTTCTCTTCCTCGCTCTCTCTTTCTCTCTCTCTCTCTCTCCCTCTTTCTCTCTTTAGTTTTTTTGAGATAGGGCCTCACTTTGTAGCTCTGGCTGTCTAAGAACTCACTCTGTAGACCAGTCTGGTCTGAAACTCAAAGATCCTCCTGCCTCTGTCTCCCAAGTGCTGGGATTAAAGTCTTGTGCCACCAATGCTGGGCTAGCATTTCATCCTTTTAAGTTATTTCCAGCCACAATGCCCGTAAAAACAAGGAGCTGAGTGCCAGGGCTCAAACGTTTGTAGCCCTAGTTATTTGGGAGTTTGAGGTAGGAGGAATGCCTGGAGCCAGGACTGCAAAGCAGCCTGGATGATATGGTACGGTCCCATCCTATGAACAACTAAATAAAATAAAAAGTAACAGGACAGTACTGTCCCTGAGGATAGTCTTTATTGTGATTATTTTGTATGTAGGAAAGTTGTGAAAGACAGTGCTGTGTGTGAGGATGCACCAGCAGTAAAACCCACATCAGGAACAACACTGAGTAGACCACAAAGAGACCCTTGAAGATTATTTTATATCTCTAGATAGTAATTGCTATAAACATTATCTATCAGAGAGGTGAGATCTGTTGAGAACCAGACTGATTTATTTTATTCGTCGATATATAAATAAAATTGCTTCATGAACCACACTTTAAAAGTCATTTATCCTAGTAAAACTGTATTCCCTGGTGTAGTGAGGGTTCTGGAATTTTGGTTTCTTTAAAAAACACAGAAACACACAAGAATGTGCTTTCATTTTAATCACAGGTGTAGGGATGTGGGGCTGCCATGGACCGTCCCCAGCAGCTGACTGTGGTTTGCCTCGTGCTCTAGCAGAGGTGTGTTTTTGCCAGCTGCAGATAGTTTCTGCAATTGTGTGACTTTGAAATTCTGGGAAATTTTCAGAGTATATATAAATGCTAGTGTTCTACAGGAGGGTTGGATTGTGGTTTGTCAGTGGTCATGCTCCAAGAAGAAACAAGAAAACAGCGGGCGTGGTGGTGCACTCCTTTAATCCCAGCACTTGGGAGGCAGAGGCAGGCGGATTTCTGAGTTCCAGGCCAGCCTGGTCTACAGAGTGAGTTCCAGGACAGCCAGGGCTACACAGAGAAACCCTGTCTCGAAAAACTAAAAAAACAAAACAAAACAAAACAAGAAAAGATAAATTAGATTCAAGGACCTTTTTCTCTCTCTCCCTCTATCTGTTTTTCCCTCCTATCTAGTGATAGGGGTGAAACCAGGGGGATGAGGGGTGAGAAAAAGAAGAACCCACAAAGTAGCAAAGCCCAGCTATACCCTAGCTACTAAGAGGAAGTGATATCTCATAAAATACAAAATCAGATTTTTTTTTATTCTGCTTTTTGAGATAGGCTTTTACTGTGTAGGGCTAGCTGTCCTAGAACTCACTCTGTAGACCAGGCTGGCCTCAAACTCACCGAGATCTGCCTGCCTCTGCCTCCAGAATGCTGGAATTTAAAAGTCTGTGCTACCATGCCCAGCTTGGAAACCATTTTTCAAAAAGCTGAGCATGATAATGTGAGCTTGTAATCTCAGCACTGGGAGGCGGAGACAAACCAATTCCTGGGACTCCCTGGTCAACATAGGCTACTTGGCAAGTTCCAGGTCAGGATGAGAACCTGCCTCAGACGTAAGGTGGACATTGTTTGACGAACACCATCTGAGGTTGCCTGCTGGCCTCCACATGCACACACATGAACTCACACCTGCACACAGCTGTGCATCCCACATATCCACACAAAGGTGTCAGGTCCATAGGAAGATGCAAAAGAGGAAGTCAAGTCCGTGCTATAATGGGCAGAATGTAATTGTGTTTAGAGTCAGATTCTAACTCCACCACTTACTGTCTGAGAAACTTCTAGAAAGCTATTTACGCTTCAGTTTATTTGGGTTTTCTTTGTTTGTTTGTTTGTTTGTTTGTTTTTAAATGGGAACTCAGGTACAGTGAGGTGTCCCCAAAGTCCCAGCATTCTGGAGGCTAAGGTGAGAAGATTATTTGAACCCAGAGATTGAGACCAGTCTGGCAATACCTTGAGACCCTGGATAAACAAATAAGCCAAAAAGTTAATAAATAAATAAACTTTAAAGGGAAAATTGTGGGAACCTACATACATAGGAGCTCTTTTCTTTTTTTTCTTTCTTCTTTTCTTTTTCTTTTTCTTTTTCTTTTTCTTTTTTTTTTTCGAGACAGGGTTTCTCTGCGTAGCCCTTGCTGTCCTGGTATTCACTCTGTAGACCAGGCTGGCCTGGAACTCAGAAATCTGCCTGCCTCTGCCTCCCACGTGCTAGGATTAAAGGCGTGCTCCACCACCGCCCAGCTGTCTTTTTTGTTTTTTTAAGAAAGGGTTTCTCTGTGTAGCCCTGGCTGTCCTGGAACTCACTCCGTAGACCAGGCTGGCCTCGAACTCAGAAATCCGCCTGCCTCTGCCTCCCAAGTGCTGGGATCAAAAGTGTGCGCCACCACTGCCCGGCGACACTCAGGACTTCTTAATGTGAAAATTATTAATACTCTTCCATCGATGCCTGGCTCCTTTCGAGTGAGCAACACATGTTAAGCACCACTCTTATTACAAAAATGTATCTTAAGCCGGGTGTTAGCACTGTGTATCGGTAATCCCAGTACTCAGAAAGCAGAGGCAAGAGGATCACCACGAGTCCTGGGGTGCTTTGGACCACGATGCGAGTGCCGGGCTAGCTATGACTATGCAGCAAGGCTCTGCTAGTAAATTTGTTAAAGTCAGAAATAGAGACAAAGAGGGAGAAAACCATTATCTGGATCTGCTGTGTGCGCGGGCAGTGAAGCTCGGGTAGTTGTGCTGAGCCACAAACTTAAAAGAAAGGCCAGTGACTGAATGGGTCGCCTGAGACTGATGATTCAGGCCCTGCTGCAGTTCGGGTTTCCAGACTGATTCAGGCCTTGGCAGCTTTCCTGAGGCTGACAACGAGAACGCCAACTAGTGCCAGGAGTGATGAGCTTCTGTAATGGGGGGGGGGGGGGGGGGGGGGGGTGCGGGGGGGGGGGGGGCGGGGGGGAGGAGCTTCCATGAAAGATGTGCATCGGGTGACTAAAACCAATCCTGAGCAGCGGAGCTCAGACTCACGCTGAAGATACACGGGGAAAATGCTCCTCTCTAGTTACTGTGCTCTGGAAACATCTGCTTCTGAAATCTGGATCGTCAACTGAACCGCTGCCAAGGGGCTAAACGTAGCTAAAGTCTTTAAATTATAATTTGATCTGTCAGGTCAGGTGTCAAACAAGACCTGTGCAGCCAAGTAGAGTGGTGACAAACGTCGGGGCAGGTCTGTGAATATGTGTTTTATGATAAGGAAGTAATAATTGACAATATCAGTGAGTATCTTTTTTATTCTCATTTAATCTAAATAAAGGATGTCTGTTTAAGTGTAGCAGTCAACCCAGGCTCGCAAAAACTATTCTTCAATTTAAGTGATGTATAGGGGAGAAACATGGGGAAAGTGGTGAGACGATCTTAATCGTTTCATGGTCCTGAATTCTCCAAAAAGACTAACGTTAATGCATATTAATGGCTCCTGTGGAACAAGATGAATTGACATAGACCTACTAAATAAATACCACCAAAGATAATGGTGGTCAACTGGGACAGATGTCAAATACGATACAGTAGTGTTTTAAGACTATAACTAGAGCTTCTTGGGTGACAGGGTGAGGGGCACACACCTCTAATTCCAGTGCTCAGGAGGCAGAGTCGGGCAGGTCTCTTGAATTTAAGGCCAGCCTGGTCTACAAAGCTATTTCTAGTATAGCCACGGCTACACAGAGAAACCCTGTCTCACAAAGCAAAACAAACCAAAGACCATTAAGAGATCAGCAAGAATGACAAGCAGGTAAACACTTGGCGTTGCAAACCTGACCACCTGGTTCCAATCTCGATTGCCAGAGTCCGCTCCAAGAGACCAAGGGTGCTGATGTAAACCTGAAATCGCAGCACTCCTGCGGCAGAGTGGGAGGTGGAGACAGAACCATCTGGAGGCTCGTGAGCCAGCTAGCCTGTGGTACATATGCAGACCAGAAACAGCAAGAGAAACCCTTGCAAAGTGGAAGAAGACTGACGCCTGAGAGCTGCCCTCTGACCTTCATATATGTGTGTGGGGGCACGCTTACATGCACACATGTATACACACATGCTACTAATAAAACAAGAACAAAAAAATGAAACAGAGAGACCCTGCCTCATAAAGGTGGAAGGCAAAAACTGACTCCGGAAAGTTGCCCTCTTGCCCCTGTAGTGTACCATAGTATGCATGTATCCACATGTGAATCATGAATGGACACACACAGTAATCATAAACAAAAATAGTCGGGCACCTATAATCCCAGCATTTAGTGAGTTTCAGGACAGCCAGAGCAGTTACACAGAGAAACCAAGTCTCTCTCTTCTTCCCTCTCCCTCTCCTTCTCCCCTTCCATCTCTCCCCTTCTGTCCCCCTCTTCCTCCCTCCCCCTCCCCCTCTGCCTAATATGCTTGAGGCCTGGGTTACAGCTCCACAGCTTACCACAGTTGTAGTAAGAAAGACAAATGGAGCTGGGCAGTGGTGGCGCACGCCTTTAATCCCAGCACTTGGGAGGCAGAGGCAGGCGGATTTCTGAGTTTGATGCCAGCCTGGTCTACAGAGTGAATTCCAGGACAGACAGGGCTGCAAAATCCTATCTCAAAAAAAAAAAGTCTGAGGTCTACCTGAACCAGTGAGACCCTGCCTCAAAACCAACCAACCAGCCAATGGAGAATGATAGGTTACTACTAACTTGACTGAGAATGGTTTGCTAATCTATTCATTCATTCATTCATTCATTCATTCATTCATCTTTGACAGAGTCTTATGTAGCCCAGGCTGATTTCAAACTTGCTGTGTAGCCAAAGCTGACCTGAACTCTTGTTCCTCCTATGCCCATCTCCCAAGTGCTGGAGCTATCAGTTACAGTAGCTATTGATCTCTGACTGCTAGTTCTTTATGAAATACCTCAGATAAAATTCTAGCTCTCTCCAGTATTCTGTCATCGGTTCTCTGTCAGTTCAACTACTCTGTATTTCAAATAGCCATAGAGAAGGTTCCCTGTTGCTCCCCCCCCCCCCCCCCCCCCCCCGTCTTGTCTGCATCACGTTGAATCTTTCTGGCTCTGCATTTTCTTATCCCTCTCTCTAAATCATCCGTGGCGCCTTCCCCGGGGCCTCTTTCCAACGATTCACAGATTTTTCTCAGGCATTTTAACACTTGAAGAAAGCACACGCTAAAGAGCTCCAACTCAGCACCGTGGAAGTGGATGGAGAGTCTTACTAAGCAGGGATAGTAGATTTCTGATGTGGATCGCTTAATAACTAGATTATTAAAGCATCATTCATTGGTAATAGCAAACCTTTCAGTTCTCTGGATGCCCTCCTAAGACAGCTATCCACCCACCCTCCCACCTCTCCTTTTCTCTCTCTTCTCTCTGGCTGTGCTTTCCCCCCACCCCCCTTTAATCCTACCACCTAAGAGGCTGAGGCAAACAGATGGTAAATTTGAGGTCAGCCTGGGCTACAAGGGAGACCCTGTCTCAAAAACAGAACAAAAAAGCCACAACGGAAAGGAAGAATGGGGTGGGCGTGTGGGGGAGTGGGGAGAAGGGAGGGAGGAAAACAAGAGGGGGAGGGAGGGAGGGAGGTCGCTTGACCCCGAGTGGGGGGCCTTACCTGTCACCAGCAGAGGCCGCAGAGGTTAACGGGGTTCCTCTGGGAACTCCTCACTTGTTGAGGGCGGAGGAGGAGGCTGCCTGGTTTTCCCTCCCGGGCTTGCCCATCCTGCTAATTTTAGGCTGCTTCCTCATGCGGCTGCCATGAGTGTCAAAGCATGCGGCTCCCCTCGGAGGAGCTATTTTCTCCTATGAGCCTCACTTGTTTGTTTCCAACTTGTCTCCCTTCTCCTCCCCCACTGTGGAATTGAGCTATCTCACTGTCATTCATATATATACACGTATATATATGTATACATATACATATATATACACATATGTATATATATATATGTATGTATATGTATATTTATATTTATATATTCTTTTTTGTTTTGTTTTGTTTGTTTGTTTTTTGAGACAGGGTTTCTCTGTGTAGCCCTGGCTGTACTGGAACTCACTCTGTAGACCAAGCTGGCCTCGAACTCAGAAATCCACCTGTCTGTGCCTCCCAAGTGCTGGGACTAAAGACGTGCGCCACCACCGCCCAGCATTCTTAATATACATCTTTGAGGGACTTGTTAGGATACACAAAGTCACAAAACCCTGGGTTCAACCCCAGCACAAAAAAAAAAAAAAGAAGAAGAAAGAAAAAGAAAATGTTAAAAACCCTTTCAAAATTACACTTATTCTAATCTGAATTTAATCCTGCAAACTGTTCACACTGGATTTTAGCTCTACCTGTCAGTTGCCTGGTTTCTAAGTCTTGTTTGCCTAACAGATATTTACTAGACTGCCCAAGGGTCACGGCAGCACACAGATGAACAAAGCAGACCCGAGTTTACGGGTGAAGCCTTCGGGACCAGGACATTTATCAAACTTTTGCTATGTCACGTGTCAGTAAGAAAAACCCCATTCCTTAGAAGGCACAGGGATATTTCAATACATAAAGACATGAAGGCATAAGTCTAATAAATTCTGGCTTATACTTGGCTTCTAGATGATGAAGGGATTTGCTTACTCAGTTTGTCAAGAGTGGATGTGAATACAGTATTCGGCTAGGCACTAGAGGAGATAGAGTTGTAGCTGCCATTACTGTCCCTGGTAAAAAGGTTGTAATCTAAACAGGAAGTAGCTAGCACTTCTTAGAGGTCAAGAACAAGACGGTCTTCCCTGAGGTCTTGTCTTTTCCGCAAGAGATACTGCATCAAAACATTTTCATAGGCTTAATAAAGATTACTAAGAACTTACTACTCCTTTTTAAAGTAATAAATGGTTTGGGCCATGGAGATGGCTCTGCAGATAAAGGTTCTTGCTGCCCTGCCTGATGACCTAAGTTTGGTCCTCACAGAATCAACTTCCCAAAGGTGTCCTTGGACCTCCGCATGCATGCTGTGGGCATGTGTACGCAGCTATACAAGCCCACGTAGAGTAAATAAGTAGACTTAGGAACATAAAGAATCAGTCAGTCACTAAGTTTCTGACTGTGCCAATTTAGATTCATTTACTCTTGAGGATACATGGCTGGAGAGATCCAAGCTCGCTGGATGTGGTGGCCTAGGCCTCTAGTCTCAGCACACGGGAGGCTGTGACCGGAAGAGTCCAAGCTGCCTAGGCCATGGAGTGAGTTCTGTGGATCAAGGTCAGGAGCAGAACAGTTGCCTAGCCTGCAGAGGACCTGTGTGGAGTTTTTTGAATCCCTCCTGCCACACAAATAGCAGCAAACAGTATCTCAACACTAGAGCAAGCAAACAAGCAAACTTAACATTTATTGTTCTGTGGGGTGTTCATTTTGTTACCAACACTGTCAAAACTTGTAAATGGGGGGCAATTTGAACCCCTTCTTTGGAGTTTAGCTTGCTGGGTAAAGCTTCCTGTTACAGACAGAACACATGGCTGAGCATGGTGGTGCACCCCTTAAATCCCAGTACTCTGGAGGTAGAGGCAGGCAGATCTCTGTGAGTTGGAAGCCAGCTTGGTCTACCTAGATAGTTCCAGGCTAGCCAAAGCTACATGATGATATCCTGCCCCTCCAAAAAGGTTAAACAGATGAAATTGGTTTGTTGGAGCAGGGGTTTGGGGTGGGGGTACACACGGCATCCTGATTTGCTTCATAACATCCCATGTTTACAGAATAATTATCCTTTGATTTAATATGTATATAGAGTTTAAAAGCAATGTGGACAGTATAGCATTTTTCTTGGTCGAACCTTTTTTGTTATTTCAGTATGGTTAAACTGTATTAGGCAAGACGAAATGGACAACTATATAATTTCTCTCCTAGAACACCGAGTCCTTCTGGTCACTATTGATTAGTCCCTTTAGGCTATCAGTTCCTATGCTAGGTTTAGAAGAGTTTCCAAACGCCAGCAAATATCTGCTTATAGAAATACCAGTGCCAGGATGCTCAGTGGAGAAAGACACTGGCTGGTGAGTCTGAAGACCTGAGTTCAATCCCCAGGTCCCATACCAAAGAGAGAACCAATTTATGAAAGTTGTCCTCCAATTTCTACACATACTCATGTACCTTCTCCTACCACCTCACCATTCCCAACACTAAATAACCATGTTTTAAAGCTTAAAAGAATGTCAATGACTTAGCCTGTCTGTCTGCCTGCCTGCCTTCCTTCTTTTCCTCCTTCTCCCTTCTCCCTCCTTTTTCTTCCTCTGTCTCCTGTATATCAGGACTAAAAGTACATGCCACTATGCCCTGCATTAGGACATTCGTTTTTTTACTTTTCCAAAAGAGGCTGACCTGGGTCTGCAGATCCAAGCTTGGAATTCCAGCACTCCAGGAGGCTTTGTCTAGCAGGAGGCTCAGGACTTGAAGCTACCTAGCAAGTTTGAGGCCAGCCTGGGCTATACAAGACCTTGTCTCAAAACAAAAACAAAAACAAAAACAAAAACAAAACAAACAAACAAAAACCAAAAAAAACCAACAAAAATATTAAAAGATTAAATTAAGCAAAACAGAAATGTTGCCAACCAACCAACCACCAACAACAACTACAATAACACAACCAAACATCAGTAGGCATTTAAAAAGGATTTCCAGGGCCCAGTGTTGGTGGCACATGCCATTAAGTCTAACACTTGGGAGGCAGAGGCAGGCAGATCTTCTGGTCTGGTCTGAGGCCAACCTGGGCTTCCGAGTGAGTTCACGGTTACACAGAGAAACCCTGTCTTGGACTCCTCCCCGACCCCACCCTACCCAAATCTAAAAAAGTATCTGTATTTGTGTGTGTGTGTGTGTGTGTGTGTGTGTATGTGTGTGTGTGTGTGTGTATGCATACATGTCACAATCATGAATGTAGAAGTCTGAAGGTAACTTTTCCTAATTATGTCTCTCCTTTTATCATGTGGGGTGGGTCTCAGATATTGAAATCAGGTCTTAGTCAGGCAGTGGTGGTGCACGCCTTTAAACCCAGCACTTGGGAGGCAGAGGCAGGTGTATCTCTGTGAGTTCGAGGCCAGCCTGGCCTACAGAGTGAGTTCCAGGACAGCCAGGGCTACACAGAGAAACCCTGTCTCAAAAAAAAAAAAAATAAATAAATAAATAAAAAATCAGGTCTTTAAGTTTAGTTGAAAGTACCATTGGCCACTAGGCCATCTCATACCTACTCCATCTCCCACACTTGGCACTAGTTTGGTGATGTCCTGCAATAAGAACTCACAGAACTTCTATCTTGGGATTGTTGTGAGATAGAACTGATGTTAAAACAATAATTTATCATGGAGTTAAGTCTTTGCTTTTTAACTGTTGTGAAAATAAAAAAATAAAGTAAAAAAAACCAAACCGACAAGGCAGTCTGAGAACATCTCTGTTAAGGGAGTGTAGTAACAACCAGAACGATGACTAATCTCAAGTGCACGGACACATACACATTCCCCCCACACTGGTGGATGGCCACACTACGAACCATTCTTCTGGGGTTCCATCTGCTTGACTGTAGGTTGTATTTCTGCAATTAGCTACTGGGAAACAGAGAGTCACATGGCTAATAAAAAGAGAACGTTTTTGAGACGGTTCTGGCTTTCACAACACAAAGATCACTGCCATTTCACACGGTTACAGTGAGGAAAAAATCGAAATCAGAAAGTAAATTCGGATTGACAGTGAAGACTGGGCTAATTGTGATGGTGAAAGCTGAGAAGGTGCTTGCAAACAAATACAAGTACTATTTTCTTATGTTGGTGAGTTTGTGGAGTATTTTATAACAATTCATCAATAAAATTACTTTTAATGTGCTAGCAGTTTTTATTTCTCTCTCTCTCTTTTGAGAAGAAGACCATGCCTTGCCCCCATCCTCACTACTACTAAAGCATTTTTTTTGTTTATTTTTGAGGTATGTGGAAACCTAAGGGTTCTTTGGAAAGTCGGTTAGATGGTGTTTTGCTGGGGCAAACTCGTGAAAGAACGTGTCATTAAAGTGGACACAGGTGTTAAAGGCTCAGGCCGACTTGTGAAGGAGTGTTCATTGAAGCAGACACAGGAGAGAGGATGTTCTGCTAAAGCAAGCAGGTAAGAGAACACGTGATGAAGGGTTCTTTGCTAATGACACGCATGTATTGGTCCGCCTTTCATTGCATACTTGGGCTGCATATGTCAGGATCTCCATAGAGAGAGACACACCAAAAAACTTCTGGTGCCGCAGTTTGTTGCTGCTTCCAAGGACTCAGGCTGAATGGACGCACGTGCTGAGACAAGGCACATGGAGGACACTTGATGTTTGATGTTTGGAGGGTATAAATAGGACTCCACAGAGTGGCAGATAGAGAGCTTAGCTTGCTGGGACAGCTAGCTGTGCCGTGCTTTCGGATCTCAAGTTTTCATTGATCTTTGCTTCCCTGAGAGAGGCACAGCTGAGAACTTCTGGTGTCGCTCTAGGTCCCTTCTGCTCACTTGAGCTGAGGCTGAGGGCTGTCTCTCTGCTAGGTTGTGTCACCGCTGTTGCTAACCCGACTCTACTGAACTGGGTTGCTGGTGTATCCATGAGGTGTTCAAGTGAGTTGAGCTGACGCTGTTTGCTAACCTGGGAACTGAACTGCAGATTTTCAGACAACACAGATGGGAGTTGCTCCAAAGAACCTTTCTACATAGGTCCACTTCCCCTGTATCCTTTCTTTTCCACTATCTCTGGTGGGTGGTGGGTTACAAGAAAGGTTAAAGCATTTAAGAATCGTCATTAAAAATAAGATTTGAAGAAAATTAAAGCTACAGTATGTTCTTATGTCACTCAGGCTAACCCTGAACATAGTAGGTAGCCAAAGACAGCCTTGAACTCATTCTCCTGCCTTTATTTCCCAAGTCCTGGGGATATCTGCATGTGACGCCATACCTGGTTTATTTAATTATGGATGCTAGGCAGGCACTCTATCAACTGCACTACATTTTCAGCTCAAAAGATTTTATAATAATAATTCAAAAGAAAGAACTATAATGGGCAGGGCATGACTCCTAACACCTGTAGTGCCAGCACTTGGAGGTTGAGCCAGCTCCAGTGCTAGGAAGAGGGCAAGCTAGGCTATATAGTATGTTTCAGGAAAGCTAGGGTTATAGAGTTATAGGCTGTGTGACTAAGAATGGCCCAGCAGGCTCATAGTAGTCAAATGCTTGGTCATCAGGGAGTGGCTCATTTGCAAAGAATTAGGAGGTGTGGCCTGGTTGGAGAAAGTGTGTCACTGCAGTTGGGCCACACCAGGCTGAGTTTCTTTACTCTGCTCTCCTGGTGGAGACTATGGGTCAGGAAGAACTCTGAGCTCCTCCAGCACCATGTCTGCCTGCATGCCGCCGCCATGGTTCCTTCGGAGATGATAATGGATTCATCTCTGAGACTGTAAACAAGGCCGCTGTTAAATGTTTTCTCCTATTAAGAGTTGACTTTGTCACGGTATGTCTTCCCAGCGATAGAACAGTGTTGGGGACACAGTCTCAGTGAAATGAAACAAGGGGCTGGCCACTCGAGCAGAGGATCTCAGTTTGGTTCCCAGCACCCATGTGGTGGCTCACGTCCATCTGTAACTCGATCTTAAAGGGGATTGGACACCATACCCGGCCTCTATGGGCACCACACAACCATATGGTAGACATACATGTAGGCAACTACATAAAATAAAAATTAGGAAAAATACAAAACAAAAGGAACATTTACTGTGGGTCACAGATCACTCTGCTTACAAATTCATCTTTAGAAGTGTTCTCGCTCACTGCTGGGACTGTCGACAGGTTCTTTGGGGAGATAATTAAAGTTAGTGAGGTCACAGGAATGACCTAACCCACTATGATTCACGGCTTTACAAGAATCAAGGCAGGACCAGGAGACAGAGAGCAGACAGGAGACCTAAGGGCTTGGAGGTGGCTATATGCAAGGTGAAGAAGGAGGTCTTTTGTTTTTCATTTCTAGAAAAACAAAACAACAAAACCCAAGCCAAACCAACCAATCAACCAAACAAACAAAAACCCCCAAACCAAACAGCCCACATTTTCATCATGGACTTCCAGCTTTCAAAACTGTGAGATAATATTTTGTTTTGTTTTTTTTGAGACAGGGTTTCTCTATGTAGCCCAGGCTGTCCTGGAACTCACTCTGTAGACCAGGCTGGCCTCAAACTCAGAAACCCACCTGCCTCTGCCTCCCAAGTGTTTGGCTTAAAGGTGTGTGCCACCACCGCCCGGCAAGACTGTGAGATAATAAATTACTTCGGTTATGTTTCTTTCCTTTGTGGTAATGGGGATGAAACCCAGACTCTTGTGCTTGCTATATATCAACCCTGAATTATGTAACTTATGCTACTGAATAAATTCTGTTACTTAAGACACCCCACTTGTGGTGTTATGGTAGTTTTTGAAACGTAATATGAAAACATCAAGACTGGGGCTGGAGAGATGGCTCAGCAGTTAAGAGCACTGACTGCTGCTCTTCCAGAAGACCTGGGGTTGATTCCCAGCAACCATATGGTGGCTCACAACCATCTGTAATGGGATCCGATGCCCTCTTCTGGTGTGTCTGAAGACAGTGACAGTGTACTCATATACATAAACTCAATCTTTTTTTAAAAAAAAAAAATCAAGATTTTGTTTTACCAAAACTTATCTTCCATCAGGGCATTGCAGCATACACCCATAATCCCAGAACTGCTAAAGTAGAAACTGAAGGCTTGCTGTAGATTCAAGGCCAGGCATGTCTACACGGTGAGGTCCAGGCTAGCCAAGGCTGCCTAGTGAGGCCCTGTCTCATAATATGCTGAAGCTGCCAGGCCATTGCAACACACGCCTTTGACTCCAGCACTGGAAAGCAGAGGAAGGCAGATCTCTGAGTATGAGGCTAGCCTGGTCTACAAAGTGAGTTCCAGGCCAGCCTGGTCTACAGAGTGAGTTCCAGGACAGCCAGGGCTACACAGAGAAACCCTGTCTTGAAAACCAAAACCAAACAATAAAACTAAAGCAAAACCTCACGTTAGGTGAACTTCAGTGGTCTTCATTTTTGTAAATGGTCTTAGTCACTCAGCCAGCGGCTGAGTGAAAAAGGCTTACAGTGGTCTCGATCTCTTACTAACCACCTAGTGCAACCCTGTTAAGCCTAGCCACAAAGCAAGCTTTGCTTTTGTTTTTGATATCCATTTTATTTTGTGAAGAAATACTTTTGGGAATTCAAAAAAAAAAAAAAGTAAAAAGTCAAGAGGTGAAGTCATTAAGCTGGATGTCTTGACCCTGTCTTTATTGGTAAGTCTTATTTTTATTAGCATGTGAACTGGAATGAAACCTACTTCCAAAATATTTTCTTGGTCTGAATTCTGAATCCACAGTCTCCTTGGCCTCTTCCAGAAGGCTGAAGGTAGCTAGTCTCCTCTGCGGTAAAGGATGCGGAAGCCTGTGTGCTCTCCTTAGAATGTACACACCCTTGCCTCTAGGTCTAGGGCAGAGGTTGAATCTTGGTCCGTGGCTGCCTCTAGACTATCGGCTAAGACCATCTTATCATAAATGCTTGGGTGACAATCAACCCCAGGCCACTGATTCTAATGGCTCACTAGTTGATTCCAATGGGCTACTGGCTGGTTCTCATAGATCTTCGCAGGTTGATTCTAGCAAGACACTATAGCAGATTCTAGTCAGTCACTGACTGGTACAAGGGTGGATTGAGGAAAGCCAGGTGTCAGGGATCTTGCAGGGTATAGTTCTTTGGTGAGGACTGGGGCAGCAGGTGAGCAGGCAGAAGACACAGAGCAAATTGACTTCGACCTTCTTCATATAATCTCTGTTCCTGCTGTTTCGGCCTCCACCATTATTAAAGCCCATTTGGATCCCTGTGAAAGGGTGATGACTTGATCTCTTTTGCCTCTCACTATCTCAGCAACTCGGTTCTGTTCCATACCAGAGGCTCGTTTTTTTCCTTAGCTCCTCCAGTCACTACACTCCTTTCTTTCCTTGGCATGAATTTCTTGTTCATGCCCTACTTGACTTTCTGTCTGAATTATGTCTTGCCCCACCTCCAACCATGTCTACTGTGGCTGTGCTTGATCTACAACAGCCTTTGTTCAGCTCCTCAGAAACATCAAGTTCTTTCCTACCTCAGTAGCTTCATTCAAGGTTAGAAGACCATTTTGGTTTTCGCATTTCTTCCTAGGGATGGATATCTACCTATCTCCCTGACCCTGAGGCTCAAAGATGCTTGTGAGACTCATGTATGTTGAGACTCAGGTACACTACTGAGCATAACTGAGGATGACCGTGAACTCCTTATTCTATTGCTTCTACCTCACAAGTCTTAGTTCTTCATTTTTCTCTTTTTTTTCCCAGATTTATTTTATGAGCATGTTTTGCCTGCACTTCGTGCTCAAGAAAGTCAAAAGAAGACATCAGATCACCTAGAACTGGAGTTATAGATGCTTGGGAACCACCAAGTGGAATCCACATAGGTGCTAGGAACTGAAGCCTGGTTCTCTGCAAGAGCAGCCAGTGGTCTTAACCATGTGAACCACGAACCACCTCTCTGGCCCCTTAGTTTTCATCTTTAAAGGCAACTCCTCCACAGAGACTTTCACTGCCCATCCTAGATCAAGGATTCTCACTTCTTTCCTTTATTATGGCTTGCAACACATTTCTGTTTGGTGGTAGTCTTGACAAGAAAAAGTCTTGTCTCAAAAATCTGAAAACGACAGCCGGGCAGTAGCAGTGCATGACTTTAATCTCAGCACTTGGGAGGCAGAAGCAGGTGGATTTCTGAGCTCGAGGCCAGCCTGGTCTACAGAGTGAGTTCCAGGACAGCCAGGGCTATACAGAGAAACTCTGTCTTGAAAAAAACCAAAAAAAAAAAAAAAAAAAAAATCCGAAAACGATTATGATAAAAATTAAGCAGCGAGAAAGTTTGTGAGCACTCTCACATTCCAACGCTGAAACTATGCTTTCTTTTCTTAAGGATTTAACCATTTTATACTGTAGTGTCATGGAAGGGTTGAACCACCCCCCCCCCCCAAAAAAAAACCAGATAGGGGCCGATGTAATGTAACTCACAGCAGGGTCTTTCTTTGAGCTAGCTCAGGCCCCTCCAATACACTGCTGTCACACAGGACAGTTTGGGTGGTCTGGGAGCCCCAAATATCTATTGGGGCAAGACTTTATAGTAAAAAGCAAGTGAGGGGTAAGTGTGCAAGCAACTAATTGGAAAGTTACTGTGGCCTTCAACATAATTAGCTGGTGTTAGGAGTCATATCATAAACTTAACTTCTGCTCCCCTCTGCATTGGTGGTCGTTAGGCAGGGGGTGGGCTTGTAACCTGGGGGTACAGGTTTGTTGGGGGCATAACCTGGAGACACTGGTCTAGTTGAGGGTTAGGCTAGAAACTGGAGCTAGGCTGGGGTTTTGTTGGTGGGCAACTTGGAAACTAATGTTAGGTACCAGCCTGTTTGTTTTGTTAACTTAGGTCAGGTTCTCTAAAATGGAATCTCAATATTTCTCTAACATACTGTGGTAGTCTGCAATCTGAACTTCAGGAACCCTATGTGATCTTACTGGCAAATAAGATCTTTGTAGATACAATCATGTTAAGACAATGAGTTCATAATGCATTGATGTGGGCCCTGATCTAGCCGCTGGCGTTCATAGAGAAAGGGAAACTTGAAATACGGACATCCAGGGGCTGGAGAGATGGCTCAGCAGTTAAGAACACTGACTGCTCTTCCAGAAGTCCTGAGTTTAATTCCCAGCAACCACATGGTGGCTCACAACCATCTGTAATGAGATCTGATGCCCAATTCTGGTGCGTCTGGAGAGAGCAATGATGTACTCATATCTATAAAATAAATAAATCATTAAAAAGAAAAGAATATGGACATCTAGGGAAAACATCAAGTGTAAGGTAGCAGAAATCAGGGTGATGCCAAGTCTTGCCAAGAATCCGTGGCAGTCACCAGAAGTCAGGAGAGAAATGGGGAAAAAATTCTCCCTTTGAAACCAGAGGGAATCAACTCGTGGCGGCCTTTCAGACTCTGACTGCTAGAAAGAGATACAACAGTTTTCTATTGTTTTAAGAGACTTGATTTGGGGTAATTTGTTGTAGTCCAGGAAATTAATTTACATATACCAAACTGTAACCATCTCCTAATCTGAAATAGACTTTTCAATAAGAACCAACCAACCCAACCTACTGTGGAATTGATTACAGATTGTTAACATTGATGTCAAAGTACCAGGTTCTAGTATGGTTGGTATAAGGCAGAGGAGAGGCTATGGCCTACGCCTGCAATCTCAACTGTTCTGGAGGGAGGATCCGCAAGTTGGAAGGCGGCCGAACTTAGCTTTGGTGCGATGCTTAGTTGGCTAAAGCACCCAGTAAAGCCATACGCTGTGTAAAAATAACAACTAGACAATCTCAAAACTACATCGCTTTAAGGTCTCTCTTTTTTTAAAATGAGGCTGTAATTTATTTATACTGATCCTTTGCTGGAAAGGTCTTGGGCCTCCTTCATGCAAAGCTGGCAGCACAGTTGTTTTGCATGGGGCTACCCCCTACCCCTCCCGCCCCCCTTCTTCACGATCGAAACACACTCAGAGATTGATAACTATCGGGTTTCCTCCTAAGAATAATGAGGGCATGGAACCTATGTTTAAAAGGTTAAAATGTCAGCAAGCTACTCCATGCTCTTGGTCTTGGTCGTCTTACTGAGCAAGTCTTTTTTTCTTGCCCCAACAAATTGTCCTCCATTCATCCATTCACTGGGTCCTTTTTTGAGACACAACAGACAGATTTAGTATCAAGATGATGTTAAAATTGGCCTGTGAAATCTGGAGTTCGTTTTCATGAAGCGGGAACTGTAGCTGTAAGCCCTGTTTTTTTCTGAGTGGAAGAAGTTGGGCAATTTAACCTCCTATCTTCCAAGGAGTTAGCTGAAAACGCAAGCCAACACCATTCCGGAACCTGAAGCAAAGATGTTGACATTTAGTAAGAGCAGGCTAAGCCGTTGCTCCATTGCTATCAATATATCTCACTAGTTCAAATTAGGTTCAGGTGAGTTTAAGGGTTTAAAATGAGCCATCGGCTTTTCTAACCCTATTTGTGACGGTCTCGCCCGCTACTTCAAAAACCACTATTAGGAAACGTCGAAGAAAACTATGAAAAAGCTAAACCCCTACAAGCAGAAAGACAAACCAAAATGAAATTTTCATTTCACTCGGCCTTCGTCCACGCTGAAGCATTGTTAAAAAATAACAACAACAACAAAAACCCCACACCGACAAAGAAAAAATAAGAAAAGAAAAGAAAAAGAAAAACCATTTGAC
>JADRCD010238549.1:0-10383 GCA_019843815.1 Montemys delectorum
GGCAGCAGTGGTATGGGCAATTTCAAATCAATATTAACTTCAACTAAGATAGTTAATGGCAAAAAAAAAAAATCTCTACAAAGGTAATTGTGGAGAACGGTCAAGAAAGAGTAGATGTTGAAGAAGACAGACAGTTAAACTCCTTGACGATAAATGGTGAGGAACACCTGCTATGCTTGGATGACAAGTAATTCAATGCACTCTTTTAACAGAAATGTTAGACCATAGCAAGCACCATTTGAGGAATAACAGGAATTTTTTTTTTTTTTAAAAAAAAAAAACTTGACTTTCTGTATAACTGTACTGAATCCAAAGTATTAATAAAATGGCTCATCAGAGCCCCTATCTATCATAGACGTTTGAGTTTGTTGTTGAAACCACAAAATAGGAAACTTTTTTTCTTTAAAATTGTTGTAGTTTATGTATGCATGTTGCTTTAAGCCAAGGTAATATGAGGTGAGCCCTGTGACTCTTGAGTAGTGCTAGGGTGAGATTGTTTTTAACACCAGCATGGATCTGCTTCCTGTTGTGTTGAACTGTGAGTGAGCAGTGTCAGCCTGCTGTGAAGTTAACACTGCCAGATGAATCTTCTACAGAAATATTTCAATTTTATTTTCAATATTTACCGATGAAAGCTATTACTGCATCATTGGTAATATATTTCTGGTTTAGTGTAAATTAAGGATGTTTTCTAGTTGTACATGGATGCTGGCAACCTTTTCAGTTTGACTATTGTTTAAATATGTAATGTTAAGCTTAGGTTAAAAAAAAAAGCTGGTAATTTGGGTTTTTGTCATTTGCTTTAAAAGAAAAGAAAAATGTGAATGTGTTTAGAATTTTCAGAACTTCTTAGTCACCTTTGTTATTCTAGGTGAAGGGAATTGAGTCAATGCTTGGAAACTATTTCCTGATCAGGTTAGTGAGTGAATGACTGTAACAGTAAAAGAAGATTCAAAAGAAAATATATACAAAGAAACACCTGGCAGTTAATCCTGGCTGGGCTCCAATGACCAGGAGGCTGATCAATACAAATCTAGAACTGGAGAGATAATTAGTAGATGGGATTATCATTCCAAAATAGGTAACTTTAAGTAATTCAGGGGATAGCCCTCATATGAACCACATAAATTCATGGCAGTGACTAAACTTGGGTCCTCTGTGCAGTCAGTGCATGCTAGCCACTGAGACAGCTCCAAAGCCTCTACAAGGAAATTTTTACCATAACTTACTTTTAGCTTGGTAAAGAATAGTGGTGTATCTTTCTTGTCATTTTGAAAAAAAAAAAAAAGGTACCTAATGCTGTGTTTTGAAATAATATAAATCTAGAAAAAAGTTTGCACACATCTTCTTTGTGATGATTTATCATAAAAAATATTGGAAAAAATAACTGACTTCAATACATTTTCACAGGAGTACTTTATTGGTACACAATATTTTCCTTTCAATTTATGGACTGGATAAGTGACTAGTGTCACCATTTTGCATTCGTCAACATTAAGATGAAATAACATGGACCTTGAGAGTTGGTCTAGCAGGGGCTACAGCTACCACTATACTTTTGACTAGTCGTCCTCTATTCTGGGAATGTATTCTTCATCAATTAAGAGCTCAAGTTTAGGAGCAATGTACAAGGAGTAGTTAAAAAAAAGGCAAAAGATGCCCACCTAGCCAGTCAGATCAACTGAATAAACCCTTGTGGTCAATGATTGACAGATGTCATAACCAGGATCCCTTGTTGTTGTCCATGCCCCATACTAAGATATTTCTGGTTTAATTGGAAAGTCAATTGTGCCATGGGATATTTTTTCTGGAAACTGTCTTATGAGAGAATGTTTTGTTGAAGCAGACACATTAGGAAATATCCTTTCCTAATGTGTGATCCTTACGAATAATATAAATATGACCCCACAGGTAGTGGGATGTCTGTGGACCATGCTGTTACTGGGAGACACGTTGATATGAGTGGCTTATAATGGCACCTGAGGCCATGTTGATAACTTTGACTTGTGCTACTGCAGAGGACTGTGTTAGTCGTCATGGCACATGGTGACTCTGGAGAATATATGGATGACTGTAGTCCAAGTTGTCATCAGGAACCCAGTGGAAATCCATGTTCCATGCTCCTACGGACTAAAACAGGTAAGGAAGCTACTTTTGCTATGGTATTGATGATTTTAGACTCATTAATGAGGATTTATTAATTCAGACTCATTAATAGAAGATTCTGTGACAAACCCAATTCCCCTTCTGTTCCCCTTCCCAAAAAATATATAAAATAAAATAAAATAAAAAACAACATAAGAAAGTAACAGGCTAGATAAAAAAGCCATTGAAGAGAAATCCTAAAAATTGGGAAATGGATCCTGAAGTGTATCTCTTCGCAATTGATGGCATCCTTAGGTTGGCAAGGGCACAGTTTTCAGTAAGGACTACAGCACTGGGAGTTTGATCATTCTCTAGTGAATATTAACAACTCCAATGGGACTTTTGTTGGATGGCATGGAATCCATAGGTCAGGTCCTTGAAGAACCTCGAAGTGAGTTTTATCAGGGTTTATGAGATAAAATTCCTAAATAATCAATACAAATATTAAGAATAAAAGTAGCATGCTCACTTCAGCAGCACATATATTAAAATTGGAGTGATACAGAGAAGTCTAGCATGGCCCCTGAGCAAGGATGACATGCAAATTCATAAATTGTTCCATATTTTTTTAAAAAAAGAATAAAAGTAACATGCAATATAATCAAGTGGGTTTTGCTGCCATTTTGAAAATAATGAAAAATACTACACTTAAGGAATGATGAAATTAAAGGACATAACAGAGAATAAAACTTAGGGTAAATCATACAAACTAAATAGCAATAGTATTCTTTTAAATATTCTAAGATAGCTTGCACACTTTTGAGTGCTGCAATTAGTTAAGGAGAATGTAAGTCAATATATGATTTTAAAAATCTTTTAATATTCTTTATACATAGGAGGAATACTTCAAAAATTACATTAATGAAAATTGGTTATTAATAATTGTTCCTTGATAAATTTATTTATATATCAGTTCTTAATTGAGATACCACATCAATTTCATTTTTAAAATCTTTCCAGAGAACTATGTTCCCTTAATATGTGAATAAAAAGCAACAGAACCATTAAAATAGAAAAATTATTTTGTGTCCTGACATTTAAGTATGGTTGGTGTTTTATAATAATAATAATGTCTAACTTAAATTTGAATACTATCAAATATCATATGAGAAGATAGAGCATTTAGCAAATTATAGTTTCAATAATAAATGAATTTAACTTTCTCATACAGTGTAATGAGTACCTACCTATAACTTTACTTAATACTAAAACAAATTTACATAAAATAGAGACATGTTATCAATAGACACTCAATCCATGGACACAATGACAGCATTATATAGCATTTACACATTGTATAGCAGTTACGTGAATGAACATGTCTATCACACAATAATGAGTATAAATTAATTTTAAAGATCATAAAGGTATGGAAAACTATAAAACTTGCCTTGTAGGCTCAGTCATTTGTAATATTTTGATATAAATCAATTGGCATTCCATATGTCTGTAATTTCAAATAAATGAGCAGAAAATAAGTACAATAAAAAGCCTTGGACTGAACAGTTCACAGTAAAGCTCTTTTCTTTGAGTTAAAAATTCCTATTCTTTTAGATATACAGGATTGAAAAAAAAGGAAGTGAGAAAATATTACTTAAACTTCAAAAATTCAGGCATGTAAGTGCCAAAATATTGTCCTCTACATTGATTAGACTTCTTGAGAATTCCATAGATGTGTGAAAATGTGCACAGCTCACAGAATTTATATCCCTTCTCTCTCTGTGGAGAACAATGGCTAAAGCAGCAGAGCTGAGATAAAGGCATTTCCATCCTCGTTAAGAAGGCTGTGGTCCCAAGGGAAAGCACACAGCTTGCTCAGTAAGTGAACTAATTATCTTTGCTGGGCAGAGACATTTTCTATGGAAATCTCACAGTGCTATGTCTTGGGCCATGTAGTACTAACAGGATGTTAGGCCACCTCTGATGTATGGCATATGGACCACTCTAGGCCCCATGTACCACAATAACATTGTTAATAAATAAAGAGATTTGATAGCCTACCTGATCTCATGCCTTACAAACTAACCTGCAAGCATTATTTAAAGTCAAGGAAAGATAAACTCTTAGGACCTGAAAAACGAGCAGAGGACTCCAACAAGTTAGCACAGACCTGTTTTGCTTTATTAGTGCTACTTGGTTGTTTAAACCACCAACCAAAGAGTACATATGGAGGGACCCATGGCTCCAGCTGTATATATAGCAGAGGATGGCCTTGTGGGACATGAATGGGAGGAGAGACCCTCAGTCCTGTGAAGGCCTCAGTGTAGGGAAATGCCAGGACAGGAAAGTTTGAGTGGGTGGGTTAGTGGTGGGGAGGGGTGGGGTAGGGGGTATTCAGAGGGGAAACGAGGAAAGGAGGTAACATTTGAAAAGTAAATAAAGAAGATATCTAATAAAAAAAAGAACTTAAAAGAGTGAGGTCTTTGGTTTATGGAGTTGACTTGCCAATCTCACTGATGGATGTCAGGAGCTGAGCCTGGTACCAGGAGTGCAGTTTTCTTTCAGTGGAGATGCAATTGGAAATGTATGTGAAATACAAAACTAGAAAGGATTTTAAGGTATATGATGTATGTGCTTCATCATAGTGAAATATAACTTTTCAAGAAGATTGGATACATTGATAAGAAGACATACATGGAAGAAGAATTTTTCAGTACACACACATACAAGCACACCACACACACACACACACACACACACACACACACACACACACATACACACACACACACATGCACACATGCACACGTACACAGGGAAAGACAGACAGAGAGACATACACATACACAGGAAAAGACAGACAGAGAGACATACACATTCATAGGGAGAGAGAGACAGAGAGAGACAAAGAGAGACAGAGACAGAGAGAATAACCCTTGAAGGTAAAGGAAATAAAATGGTTAAGAAGGTAGGCAAAAGCTGTTAGTGTATTAATATATAGTAAAAACATAACTCAATAGTTTTACTTACCTGATGATACTACTATAATCCTACAGGGATGAGCTAGAAAGAGAGAGATAGTCTAAAAAGACATTTGTGCTTCTTGCCTAGGTCATTAGACGATTACTATATGGTACTTAACTTTTTCTCGCTTGATATATATGCAAACAATTGATGGTGACCTCCAAAGAAAAGAAACAAAATGTTTATATTCTCCAAATAGTAAGAGACTAACCCAAGAGTGAAACATGCAGCCAGGCCAAGAAAGACCAGAAAGAAAAAAAAAACCTCAAAACAAAAATAACAAACCCCTTAAATATAACAAACAAATTAATCCTGGAACTTATATGTCAAAGCATGGGAGAATCTTTAAGACACCATTCACACTAAATGGCAAACTCTTTCCTTAAGAAAGAGGAAGCTCAGCTTGGAGACTAGGCCTTTTTCTACCCAAGCAAAGACCATGATCCATCATCACAATTGACACTACAGATGATCCAGTCTTGCTCCTGGCATTCTGTAAACAGAAAGACGCCCACAGGCACAATGAGGAGGACGCTGTCATTACCACCCCAACACACATGCCAAACATGGTGAACTAGAAATAACTCCATTCTCCATGCCGATTTGTTTTCTAATTTGTTCTGAAATACAGAAAAACTGAAGTGGGAGACTGATCACCGGGTAAGAATAACTGGCTAATAATTCCTCTGAAATCTATCTATCAAAAAGATAGTTATGTTAGAAGACTAGAAGAGATCTGTTAATATTCATTTTCTGTGTATGAGTCTTTTGTTTGCATGCATGTATATGTACCTCCTTTGTATAATACCCATGGGTATCAGTAGGCCGCACCTGATTCCTTGAAAGTGGAGTCACAAAGTTCTTAACTCCTACTTGGGTCCTAGAAATTAGAGCCTCGCCCACTGGAAGAGCGGTCAGTTCTCTTATGGGCTGAGCCATGGCCAGAGCCCAGGTGATATCATCCTAACAACACCAGCTCAATGTTTTGTGCTGCTAAGAATCAAACACAGACTCTTAAGAATTCAAGGCAAGCTGGGCAGTGGTGGCGCACACCTTTAATCCCAGCACTTGGGAGGCAGGGGCAGGCAGATTTCTGAGTTCGAGGCCTGCCTGATCTACAGAGTGAGTTCCAGGACAGCCAGGGCTATATAGAGAAACCCTGTCTGAGAAAAAAAAAAAACAAAAAAACCAAAAAACCAAAAAACAAAAAACCAAAAACCAACCAAACAAAAAAACAGAACAAAACAAAACAAAACAAAACAAATTTCAAGGCAAATGCCCTGCCACTGTGCTACATATTAGGACCATAAGAAATCAAACATTAAAAAAAGAAAAGACTGAAATGTACTGAACTATTCATAATGTACTTTCTGTAACTATTTATTTTATTTTGATATTTGAAGATAACATTTTTCTATGTAACCCTTGCTGTCCTGAAACTTTCTAAGTAGATCTTGCTAGTCTTATATTCAGATCTGCCTGCCTGAGCCTCCAAGGGCTGAGATTAAAGTCATATTCTATCAAGCCCACATAATTACCTATAACTCTTCATTTGAGAATATAGCATTCCTTTTAGGTATTCCTGGATAGAAAAAAATTCAAAACATCTTTATTGATTTTTTTCATCTTTTTTTGAAAATAAAATATTAATACTCAATTTTATTAATTTATATTTTAAAAACACGCACATACATTTATATGGGTGAGTAGTTGTACTACAGCTGTTTCAGTTTAGGTTGTAGGTGACATTAGCCTTTGTGATGTCATTATTTTTAGATAACATACTTCTATCTACAATAAGAAATGCCATTCCTTAAGATACAGTGAAACATGTACTTATCTATACATACCTTCACAGGGAAAAGTTCACAATTATTGTTGGTTTGGGTGGGGTTTTTTTGACATACGCATATTTTCTCAAATCTTTATTGAAAAAATGTCTTTTTAAAATAGATCTTGTGTGTGTGTGTGTGTGTGTGTGTGTGTGCGTGCGCGTGCGCGCGCGCGCATGCACGTGTGTGTATTTTGTCACGGTATATGTAGGATGCGTATGTTGATGTGAAATGCTTATGTCTTGTGTCTGTAGGTGAATGTATGATTTGACACAAATCTAGAGGTCAGAGGACAACCCTCAGTATTGAACTTGCCTTTCATTGTTCTTGAAAGAGGGTCCCTTGTTGTTAGTTATTATCCCAGACTACTCTGCCCCAAGCTCCTAACAATTCCTATGTCTCTACCTCCTATCTTGTCCCTGGAACTTTGAGACTGCAGAAGCACACTACCATTAATGGATACAGCAGATTCAAACTCAATTATCCCCAGTCATGTAGCAAGGACTTTACTCACTGAGACAGTTTTATTTTACATACATATATAGTAATTATGACTATCTTGAGGGAAGACAAACATTTTAATTATCTATCTATCTTAGAATTTGCTGCAGATGATTTAACATAAGTAGAACAAATTCATCGTGTTTCATAAATAACTTTAAAAGATATTAATAGATCTTCCTGGGTGGCTATCCTTGACAATATTAATACAACTTCAAGCCTTTTTAAAAATGTCAAATAAAGTATACTTATATGAAAAATACATATAATACATGAAATATAATAGGAAAAAACAATTCTTATTATTTTGATTCTTAATTAATAAAGTATGAATTCTCCTGGCATTTCAAGAATGATTGAATATTATTCTTGATATTTATACTTATATAGACAGGAGTAAATTGACATGATAGAAATGGTCATACATGTTTCTCTGCAGATTTTCCCAGGAAAGTAATACCTATTGATGTTTGTAAAAATTTTCTAATTATTACATTTAAAGAAAACTCTATCTATATACATCTTATATGTCTACTTTTATTCAAGTAAAAATGCTTCAGGATATTTGATCACTGAGAATATTATATTTACTGAAACATACTATTGCTACTTTTGGTGTGGATCACCCCTTAGCCCACAGTTTTAATCCCTCTAGCTGGAATATAGACATGAACTTAGTACCCACCTTTAATCTCAAACAATGAAGGTAAAATTAGTTTACAGAGGGAAACACTCACGT
Organism: Montemys delectorum; assembly: GCA_019843815.1. Classification (NCBI taxonomy): domain Eukaryota; kingdom Metazoa; phylum Chordata; class Mammalia; order Rodentia; family Muridae; genus Montemys; species Montemys delectorum. The sequence goes on from JADRCD010238549.1 coordinate 8,182, forward strand.
TTAAAAGTGATGTCTAATTGAGTAGCAGACAATGTGATGGATCGGAGAAAAAGTTGATAGATTAAGATATTCTCCACTATTGCAAGAAGACAGAGGTAAAGTAGTCTATATAAGAGGAACCAACACAAAGGTAAAGGGACAGTATGCCATTTTACCAGGACAGTTGTGCAGAGACAGGTTGCAAAAAGAGAACAAGCTAGACACAAATGAAGACAGAACAAGCCAGAGAATGAGAAGAAGATTAGAAGGTATTGCCAGAGTTAGTTTCAGGACAAGTAGAGGAATTCAGGAAAAGGACAAGAATGAGAAGCCAGATTGAATCAGTCATCTTGGAGAGGAGTTTGAGCCAGAACAGCTGAGTTGACCAGACTGCTGTAGATCAGAAAGAACTAGAAAGGGGTCATATTCAGCAGTAAGTCTCAGAAGCTAAAACATTCTAGGCACAGACTCTGTTAGGACCTATGTAAAATATTAAAACCTAGATAAAATGGTAAGATTTAGGTAACAGTAACTTGGCTAGCCTGTTCTTATAAGGAAACTTTCTGCTGTTACTAGGTAACATTCTCATGCCAAGATTGATTACATTTTCTGTTACATTCTGTGTTCTTGAAAAACTAGTTACTATAGAAGACAGTAGAATGGTTGGTTTTGTATCCTTATGCACAATAAGCTAGGACACAACACAACCACCCAAAAGCACTTGTGCACCTTTTGTCATAAGTCGCCCCTGGGTTGGATCCCATCATAAGAGAGACACCTGTACAAATATAAAAAACGATTTAGAATAAGACTTCTATTTTTAGTTGTGGTCAAGAAAAGTTTGAGTTCCCAAGACCTCCCTGGGAATTGGGATGTTAAGACTTGAATGTTAGACAATTCCCTTCCTGGTAGACAAGTTAAGAACTGAATATTAGATAAGGCAAGTCTCCTGTCTCAATTGAATACCTCAACCAATGGAAACAGGATAAATGTACATAAAAGACATGCTCCTAAGTAAATCTGCCTATACCTAAATCCTAACTGATGGAATAACTTGGCACAGATGTTATAGGATTTGGGGCTTAAAAACCATGCAGAATCTTAATTCAGTGTCATGATTCAGTTCCCGAACATGTACCATGGCACTGGTAAACTAGTCCTGGGACATATGCTCAATAAACTATCCCTGCCTAACTGAAATCAGTGTTCATGTAATTTGTAAGGTGATTCGTGGACCACAATAGATTGTAAAATGGTTAGAAAATTCCAAGACTAGAGATTAATTAGCAGACAGAGCATTAAGGCTTCAGAGACAACAATTACATCAGACAAATAACAACAATATGAACTAACTAGTACCTTCAGAGCTCCCAGGGACTAAACTACCAACCAAAGAATACACATGGTGGAACTCATGGCTCCAGCAGCATATGCATAGCAGAGAATGGCCTAATGGGTCATCAAGGGCAGGAGAGACCCTTGGCCCTGTGAATGTTCTATGCCCCAGTGTAGGTGAATGCCAGGGCCAGGAAGCGGGAGAGGGTGGGTGGGTGAGCAGGGAGAGAAAACAGGGTTTTTTTTCTGTGTATTCGTTTTGGTTTATTTATTTACTTATTTATTTATTTATTTATTTATTTATTTTGGTTTTTTGAGACAGGGTTTCTCTGTATAGCCCTGGCTGTCCTGGAACTCACTCTGTAGACCAGGCTGGCCTCGAACTCAGAAATCTGCCTGTCTCTGCCTCCTAAGTGCTGGGATTAAAGGCCTACGCCACCACTGCCCGGCTTGGTTTTTTCTTTTCTTTACTTTTCTTTTTTTCTTTTTTTTTTCTTTTTCTTTTTTGGAGGGGAAACTGGGAAAGGAGATATCATACAACATGTAAATAAAGAAAATATCTAATAATAAAAGAAGAAAAAAGATACATTCATATGAAAAAGTGAGGGTTTTAAAAAATTCCATTTCCTCACTTAGCGTTTGTAAAGAAAGAGGTCTGTTTACTGCTTAATTTTCCATGCCATTCTCACATCTCAAATCTGATGCAAATTAAAGCATCTGAGAACATTATCGTTATGGATGCTGGGTCTCTTCTCATCACTGTAGCTATGCATAAAATTTTGGTTTTGATATTGTTAAAGATTACCTTGAATCTTGATATTAAACAAATCCCTCAAGTTTTTCCACTGTGATATTTTTATAGGTTTCCATGCAACCTGGTAAAATATT
>JADRCD010238549.1:10483-31676 GCA_019843815.1 Montemys delectorum
CTCACATCTCAAATCTGATGCAAATTAAAGCATCTGAGAACATTATCATTATGGATGCTGGGTCTCTTCTCATCACTGTAGCTATGCATAAAATTTTGGTTTTGATATTGTTAAAGATTACCTTGAATCTTGATATTAAACAAATCCCTCAAGTTTTTCCACTGTGATATTTTTATAGGTTTCCATGCAACCTGGTAAAATATTTTGACTATAGGAAAATGTTTCTTGGATATATACATTATAATCATCTTTTATTTTTCTTTCCCCAAATATTTTTGTCCTGTTTACTTTTGAACGTTTGCAATATTTAAATACTTGTGGATGTAACATAATCTCTGACCTAGGCCTGTTCACCCCTCCTTAGGGAACCTGGTGGTGCCCCACTCCTCTGAGGTAACCATATTGATGTTGAACTTAATTAGAACACCTGATCAGTGTAGCACAGTACAGCCCATAACTCCTGGACTCAAGTGATCCTCCTGTCTCAGCCTCCCTAGTAGTTAGGACTATAGGTATGGGCCACCATTCCCAGCATAATTTAATCTCTACCAACCATTCTTATCACCCTTCATGTTCTCATTTGCATCATTGACACCAGGAGATTCAAATATCTCCCTTGAGTTATTATTCAATTTATGATCTAAACTTTCATTCATATTTGTGCGATACATTTATGATTCACACAGGTTTTATTCAAGAGAATTTCTATAAGCCTATGTTTAAACTCAAATGGAAAATTGCTCTGAGCGAGATATTGTCTTAAAATAAATATTGGTTCTATTGAATATGTTCTTACATCATATATATATACACATATATATGTACATTATGTATATATATGTATGTATGTGTATATATATATATATATATGTATGTGAATTTAAAATAGAAAATTATAATCACTTAAATAAAAGTTGAGTAAGACATTAAGTAGGCCCAAGGCACTGAAGAAACTAGTCAAGAAGTAAAGTATGAGAAGAATATAAGTCGGAAGAGATCTGTCTAAGACCAACTATAGATCAGAATGCAAAGACACTAAAACAGGTTCAAAGAAAAGGAGATTATCGTGCTTTGGAGACGCCCTTTTGTTGTTGCTATGACAGCACGTTGAATATTCAGGATGTGCAGACCATTGCAGTAACTGTTTTCCATAGAGAATGCAGGGTACTTCTTTAGTTGTCGGATAACTCAATGTGTGTGGACTACTTAACACAGACAAAAGCTGGGAATTGGGCTGTTGAATGACTGATTTAAAGACGCAGCTTAAAAGCATCAGAAAAACTTTCAGTATGTTAATCTAGCTAAATAATCTATTTTCACTATTCATGTAGATGCTAGAAGCAACATATTTTATGTTATTATCAAAGGAGAAATGGGAAATCATGTCAATCATCCCAGTGTTGGAGCAATGAAATAAATTTTATTCTTAAATATATAATTTGGCTGCTTTTTATACGTAACAAGATGAGACTGAACAAGAATGTCTTAGGGCAGAGAAAGAAACAGACTATTGTTGTTTATGTGAAAATGTGAGCTTTTTAAAATTAGAATGAAATTTGACAGAGAAATTTAGTATAAATATGAACATGCTAGAGAACACATTAAGCTATTGTTAAATTGGCTACATAAACAGGACTAAAACTATGGAAGTATCAATGAACCTGCTAATGTGCAAGACAGAAAGCCTCTTGGGGTTCAAACTCTAGAAAAAGAACTACAGGCAACTCATTACTGCTGGGAGAAATAGACTTAACCTCTCCCAGGATCAAACTCCCCTACTGATTACCCAGTTAGTGTGGTTAACCCTGAAACCATAAATACACAAACACAAAAGTGGTCTCAGGTGATGTTATTTAAATATTTATACATAACTATACATGAGCATGTAACAATAGCCAAAGGCTATATATTTCACTTTTGTGGGCATGAGAGGGGTTGAAGGGAATGTGCCTGATGAGGGTGCTGGAGGGAGGAAATGGAAGGAAAAAAATGTTATTATTTTACTGCTTGCTAAGCTAAAAGTTTAGAATAAACACCAATTGTTAAATGATACTGGGTAAATCCAGACAACAAATAGCATTGTACGTATTTTTCAGCATGGAATCACGTGTAGAAAATAATGTTTGAACTCATTAAAATACATTCTTTGTTGAATATCAATTAATTTTCTTTATCATACACAGAGCTATTTTGGTCTTCTTCCAAACTCTGCATATTTTATGCAACGTATATGGATTTATATGTTATATGTATGCATAAAAATGATGGTATAGTTTTGTAAATCTACTAGGACCTATGTCTTGCACTAGGCATACAGACAAAAGAGACTATTTTTATACTGTCTGTCAAGTGCAAAACTCAGGTTTAGTTCTAGCTTTCCTCCTGTTCAGTGTTTGGAACATTTCTGTTATACTGAGAAATCTCCAATAGGTATAGTGTATTTATTTCCATGCTTAGGTTATAGTATGCCTGTTACAATTTCTTTACTGTTAATTCACCAAAGTTAAGAAAATCATATTGCATTATATATTGGTTGATGTGTTTATTTTAATGAATTTCGGTATTTGTCTAGTTTGCATGTAATCGTATACTACCCAAAAGTACACTATGTCTGTCATTGTCTTTTATTTTCTTCATTATTTTATATTTTGGTGATTGTTACTCACTAAAATATTCAGAGTATCCTCATTTCAGTTTCTGTCTATTTTAAGATCATTTTCAACATGCAAAGGGATATTCCGGGTTAGAAGGCAAAACAAGAGAGAGACTATCTTTGGAGAAAAATCTCTCATTTTTTTTCTGTAGTTCCCACTTCTTTATTCTTATAACATTTTGAAGTCCTCTGAATAAACAATCTAACTAATTTCTATATCAATATTAACAAAAATAATTCAATAAATTATACATTTTTGATGTCAGAAAGCCTACAGTATAAATAAACATTCAAACATACCTATTGTTATAAATAAGTATCATCTTTTGAATGGAAAACAAATTTTTGGGAGATATAATCCATGAAGGATTAAATAAATAAACTCCACTCTGTGATTACAAAAGTGATTGCCTTAACCAAGAGTTAATAGATGAGATCCAAGTATATTATATATTGCCAATACTCTACCACATTGCAGGATGATGCGTGTGGATTTTGAGGTAGAAATGAGAGCTCTAACTCTGCAGTGAGACTTCGTCCGAAATAAACAAAACTAACAGGGAAACTTGCACTCCAACTGATGGATGGCAGCTTGCTGAGACAAAGTCTCTGTAGATTCATGACTTATGTAGAAGAAACACTTGTTACTTAAACTCCTGTGACAACAACATATCAAAGTTCTCCACTTTGTACATTGATAATCTGGGATGAAGTCTTCAACAAGAGGAACTTTTTATTGGATTATGCATTTAAACCACAACAGCTATCAAAAATGTTACCTAAAAATAAGGACTTCATTGCCCTCATCTTTCCCTTCTTCTAATTAAGTAGGGCAGTGCAATTTTAAATATATTTCCTTTAAGTACTTAAAATACAGTTCTAGAAAATTCACAACATACTTATAATTGGTTCTGTATATCAATATATGTGTGTGTTTAATGAGATTTAGTCAGTACGCAGAGGTCATTTCAATAAATTGTTGGTTCAATTAGTGATTTTTTTGTGACTTGAATGATTTGTATTCAAATATACTGGTTTCTTGCATAATCAAAATATGCTTTAGATGGTTTGCTCGATGTTTATTCAGCATAAAACAAATTTATAATTAGAGTTTTTATGCCAGTTGATTCACAGAAGAAGCCTGGTGAAGGCTGGGATACCTGCAAGGTCCACTCTAATTCTTTTTTATATAGTCCCAGATTTAGATGGTTTTAGTACATTACTTTTGTTTCAGGGATGTCACACAAGGTTCATGGGTTTCTGTCACAAAGGGCAAATGATGAGTTTTGATTTGCCATAATCAAGAGTTGGAACATCTCCGATTGTAACTCTCAGAACATAAGAGCCAGCACTGCAATGCCTTCATACTGAGAAAGCAGATATCTTAGCTTCAGACTTCACCTTTGTCTTAGTGAGGGTTTCTATTCCTGCACAAACATCATGACCAAGAAGCAAGTTTGGGAGGAAAGGGTTTATTTAGCTTACACTTCTACATGGCTATTCTTCACCAACGGACGTCAGGACTGGAACCCCAGCAGGTCAGGAAGCAGGAGCTGATTGATGCAGAGGCCATGGAGGGATGTTCTTGCTGGCTTGCTTCTCCTGGCTCCCTTAGCTTGCCTACCAACCCAGAGATGGCATCACCCACAAGGGGCCCTCCCCCCTTGATCACTAATTGAGAAAATGCCTCACAGCTGGATCTCATGGAGGCATTTCCTTAACTGAAGCTCCTTTCTCTGTGATAACTGCAGCCTGTGTCAAGTTGACATAAAACCAGCCAGTACAATCTTAGAGAACCTGACTTAACGTTGAACTTGAGTTAACTAACAAGCCAGCACCTAGCACCAGTTTCCAGGTTACTACCCAACAAGCCAGTGTCTAGCACTGGTTTCCAGGTTACTCCCCAACAAATCTTTACTTCCAGGTTACAAGCCTGCTTCTAGCACTTCACTACTTAATAACCACAAATCAGGAGGAAGGCATAAGTTTCTGGTTTGTCTCCCAGCACAAGCTAATTATGTTAAATGGCAATAAAAGTTCATAATACGCCCCCCCCAATCAGATGTGTGTCTGGCTAGATTCCCCTTTCTTCCTCTACAAATACATGTTTCACCTCTCTGTCTTGCTATGTCAGGGTTGTCAGGGAGCCCAAGCTGGAGCTTGAATAAAAGGCCCTAGTGTAATTTCATTGGAGACATCTGCTCGGTGGTCTTTTGGAGTTTGAAAATGGGTACAACAATACCATGACCTTAAAGCCTACATTCTTTGGCATCTGTTCTTGTCTTTATTTCCCTTTCTCGTTTATTTATATCTTTTAACACTCATAATTTCATTAAACATTTAGTTTGATTACAACTTGGCTGATTCTCAGAGCCTAACAAATACAGAAGCAGATGCTCAAAACCAACCATTGGACTGAGCTTCCCAACTCCCAATGGAGGAGTTAGAGAAAGGACTGATGGGGCTGAAGAGGTTTGCAACCCCATAAGAGAACAATAATATCAACTAACCACTATGCCCAGAGCTCCCTGGGACTAAGCCACCAACCAAAGAGTACACATGGAAGGAAGGACCCATGGCTCCAGTTGCATATGTAGTAGAAGATGGAATTGTCTGACATCAATAAGAGGAGAGGTCCTTGGTCCTATAAAGGCTTGATTCCCCAGTGTAGGTGAATGCCAGGGCAGTGAGGTGAGAGAGTAGGTAGGTGGGAGGGGGAAAACCCTTATAGAAGCAGGGGGAGGATGGATGGGATGGGGAGGTTCCAGAGGGGAAACCAGAAAAGGGGATAACATTTAAAATGCAAATAGAGAAAATATCCAGTTAAAAAAAAAGAAAAGTATATAACCTGTCTCTCAAATTGCTTTTCTTCAGAAAAGGCATTGCTACTTCTAGTCATTAGCTCCTCTCCACTAATGTGCTCCCTTAGAGATTGCTCTGGCAACTTTGTTGCTGCATTAGTCAGCTATGTGTTACTATGCCTTCTCTGGGGGAAAACTTTCATCTTCAATCATAATATCAGAAGTTTCAATCTGTGATCACTTGACTGTGACTTCAAGCCAAGAGCGTCACTGTAGGGCCGTGATAGGCAGCCTAGTCCCTGGTCAAGTGCAGGCTTGAAACCCTGGTGACCCTGCAAGGGATAACCCTACAAGGAACAGTAGGCGTTTTGCCATGCTCCTGGGTCCCTGGCTTCTGGTATGAGGTCACAGCTCTCCATAGGCTTGTGGCCATCAGTCATGTAAGGTCAATGCCCCAAGCCCATCCACAGGTAGAGGACAGATCTCCATTTTCGTGAGGTACCTAAATGTCTGGAGGCTTAGCCAATAAACTCTACTTCCCAGACACTCCTCTCTTCAAAAAAGTATTTAACCTCAGGCTCACCCTGAGAAAGCGGGGTTCGGCTTTACTCATCGTCACTCTCCACCATGACAATAATGCCTTAAAACCATGTACTGTTTCTTGTCATCAGGATCAGCCTAAAGAGCCAGCTGTCTAATCTCTCTCAGAAGGCCTCTCAGCGCTCCCAGTCACAGCCTCCACCAAGCCACACTGCCCACCAAACAAGTCAAGGACCCAGCTGGAGCTCTGCCCTCTTTTTCCTTTCTGCCCTGGGCTAGATCCAGCCTGCCTGCGGGTTCCCACTCTGTTCTCAGCTCTTCCATGGCTCCCAGTGGTGCCTGGGTGCTCAAGAGCCTGAGAACCAGACAGCCCTGCTTCTCTGCATTCCCAGGGACCTCAGACTGTGCTCCACCACCCCAGGAGCAGGATCCCATAGCTTCACATAGCCCAATAGCCCGGTGCAAGCACAGTCAAAACTTCCTGTGTCCTACCTTCCCCAATGGCCAGAGCCCTTTGGTGGACTAGACAAGAGACTTACTTAAGCCAACATGTCACAGTGCAACACAGTAGCATTATGTGGCTGAAAGACTATTCATCTATGGAATCAAAAAGGAGAGAATAATAAATTATTGACTTGTTTTCAAGGAATTGTTGACTGGACATACCTTGCTTCCACTAGATTCTGTGACTTGAGTTTTTCACTATCTCCAAGTAACCATATAGATTACAATCCAACTTTCTAATTTGTGGGCTTTTGTGACACTTCTGGTACAAACTATAAAACTCTGTCGATTTTATGCAAAGACAATTGGATGGCTTATACTGTAAAATTCCTTCCACTGGTCTCTGATAGTTTTCAAAGTCGTCATAGCATTTTTAGAACTTACAATTCAAGTTCAATTATTACATTTAGGTCATACTTACCATTTATTATAGCATAATTATAAAGAAAAATATAAGCTTCCAATATACAATGGCACTGCATAAATATCTTAATCTAAACTTGAAGATATGGTCATAGAACAGATTCATCTAGAACAAGGCTCAAAACCATTCAAACAGGATTTAAGTTCCAAAGGTTTTTCACAGACTTTGCATTAAGACTACATTGTCTTTAAATGACATGACCAATCTCTGGGTCTCATATCTCACATATCTCATCTTCCTTTTAACTTTTCTCCCAAATCCTATAACTACAAGGATCTTCAAACATCACACACACACACACACACACACACACACACACACACACACACACCGTGCCAGATTAACAGTATCATTTCTGCTTAATGATGTATACCTATGGGTTTTCTTTTGAAATCTTGGTATAAGTAAGTCTCAATACTTTCAAATAATTATATCATGCGGGCATGGAAATTTTGCATGGACAAAGCTGAGATGTGTTGCCCACTTGAAATGTGTAGGAACCCATAAACTATAGCTGCAGTATCATCTGAATACCTTGAGGACTGACAGATAACATTCATTCTCATTAAAAAGATGCACTGTCAAAACTTTACATACTAATTTCTGTTTCTTATTAATTTAAAAATGGCTAAAATGCCATTGCCCCAGCCTGGATGCCCCATTTCTGGGAATTAGATCACATCAAATTCAAAGTTGCATGAAGTCTCTGCACCATGCACAGAATGTGCGTTTTTTTTGTTTTTTTTTTTTTTTTTTTTTTTTTTTTTTTGGCAGAATGTATTGTGAGTGTCTTCTCAAGCAGTTAGTTCTACCATTTGATTAGCACTGTCCTACTCTTTATATTTTCATCACATTTAGATATGGCTTTGCTATCATTGGAATATCCTGTTAATGTGGTAATACACATTACAATACCTCATTTTTTCTGCCTAGAAATGAATTCCAATGCTCTTTAAGTTTATCATCAACAATCTCAATTTATTGATACCAATAATGTATACTAGTCAGAGTTTTGTTGTTGTGAAAAAAATGCATGCAATTTTGTATTGAGTCAATGTATTATTATGAGTAAAGGTTTTTATTTCATTTTATTGTCTGGTTTTATATTTTTAATTTTTGTTTTGCTTTTGTTAAGTGTTTTATAGAATTTAGTCCAGGATTTCTTTGTTTTGATATTTGATTATGAGAGAACACCATGCCTCATGTCTACAGCATCTATTTGATGTTATGCTAAATTGCAGATATGCAGTTGTGAAAAGCTTAAAATAGAACAAGAGAAAGTAATTTTCATCCTAATTGATCCTTCAGAGTCACATCATTGATGGTCTGACATTTTTCCCATTAAATTTCAATTTTTAAAAATTTCATAACTTTATACCAGCACTAATAGTTAAACACAAATCCAATAGCACATGAGCAATTTTGGGACATCACAGCCCCATGAACCCAGAAATAAGACTCAGACTCAAAATATATTTACAAATACTATGATCATATAGCTAAATATATATAACTTAAATTATTCCATTTATTATAGCCTACATTTTGACTCATGGCTGTTACCTGTACTTAGGTACCATGTGTCCATTTTGTCACACCTTCCCACCTAATCTCTCCTGACTGGTTCTATCACAGAATTCCTTCTCTCTTCTTAATGTCCCACCTCTATTTCCTGCCTAAGCCATAGGCCATAGGCTTTGTAATTGACAGGTGATATATCCATACAACACACAAAGTATTCTCTCTACAAGAACCACAATACAATACTTTTTTGACAGAAATTCCTCTAATGTGCATATCTTTTCAAGTTATCTTCTGCTGATTGCAGGCAACATTTTATATAATACTTAATGCCAGGAATCTTGGCGCCATTGATATTTGAATGTAAAATTAACTTTTATTCCCCTGATGCAATTTTCATCTCAGAGGCTTACAATTGAATAAATTTGCCCTTTCTAGATCTTTGTGAACTCTGGATTGCTAGTTCAATTCATCTGTTATGGCCCAAAATCCTCTCCAAGCTGACTGATTCCAAAACTGGCTTCTTTCTGCCTCTGACTGAATTGCTTTACTTGACTTCAAAGTAACTCTGCCAACCTATTCTAAATCTCTGGCTCATTCTCATTCTCTGACTTGTTTTGTCTTCATCTGCACCCTGTCTCTGTAAAACTGTCTCAGTAAAACTGCCTCCCTCTCCTCACTGTGTGCTGATCTCGAGATATTCTCCTCCTAAGAGTTGCATGTTTCTCATCTTTGATTCATTCTGTCAAATCTTTCTCTGATTTGTCACTTTGTCTGAACCTCAATTAGATATCACTTTCAAACATTTATGTTTTTTTCTATAAACTAACTTTAATTATTTGGGATTAAGATGTATCCTAAGGGCATGTCTATATTCCCTGCCAGATTATATTGTGATTAGGACCATGTCTACATTTCAGATGGATCTCATGGACATAGATATTGAAGATGTTGGGATATGATCTCTTCCCAGAGTAGCCATGTTACTAGATCAACATTCTTCTACATTTGAATCAAAGATAATTCTTTCTTTTGGGTACTGTAGACTGTTTAGTAGAATACTATATAGTGCATTTGACTTTTATTTATTGAATGGCTAAATCAAATGCACTTACAAATGTGATAATCAGAACCATATATGTACAGTTAATTGATCTTTAAGAATATATTTACTTCTTACTAAAACTATTGCATGGAAAAGAAAATATAAATATAAAAATCCCACATGCAATAAAATTCAATTATTAGAAAAACACTTTGTGCTGATTACTATGAATACATAATTTTATATTTAGTTCTACCACATACAACTTTTAGAAAATTTATTGTAATAGGTAATATACTCACATGTGCTCTCAATTCAAAAAGGGTTAAAGTTCATACTGACACCTCAGCTTACCAAAGGTTCAGAACTTTAAAAGGACTTAAAAATGGACTGAAAATTTAGACAAACTGGACATTCATACTATTAATGCATATAACTTTCTTATAACTCCTATTCCAGGGAGGGATCAGGAATAGAGAGAGAAAACAATGAAACCTTAACTAAGACAAGTAATTTTAACATATTTATTGGAAAGTACATTAAAAATAATGAAAGTGAAAGCATAGCTACAGAAAATATCAGTACTCAAGCTGTAATATAGTAGGATAATTTTATTATACTTTATTACAAGTATATGTTTTAAATATGATTTATTGAGAATATCTGGGCTTGTATATTCATAGATTAATCTATGTTCAAAAAATCAACTAAATGTAGACTTTTAAAGCATATGTTTTAATATATGTCATGAAGTTATATTTTATTTACCAATATAAGGCAAATAAAATATGTTTCTGTGAATTTAAACTGGGATTAAATATTATTGCCTTGGTTAATCATGTTTACTTTGGATAGTGTTGCAAAAATCATCAAAAGGTCATAAGTGAAATATGCAAGAAAACTTACAAAGAAACAGAGAATCACTTATATAGAACCACAGTCCAGCTCCCGGAAAGCACAACATACAACAGTGGCAATATGCAACCAGTCAGGTGGGGAAGGCAATAACAGGCTAGAATGAAGAAGTCTTAGAAAGGACACAAACAATTGCTCTGTCCAAGGTCTGTATACAATCATAGACTGTGTCAGGTGTGCTCAAATTGAGTTTAGAAGAAGGAATCAAGGTAAATTCTGAATCAAGTAAGCCAGGTGAAAACTCACATCAAACTCTACAGTCCACTGCACACATGGTACAATTGCCAAGGATGATGACACATCTAACATAGGGGCACTGTGTTTAGAGATGGACTTAAACATAATAGAATTTTATTCCTGCCCATTGAACTGTAAGCTACAATAGCAAAAATGAAACCTGTCTTCAAAAACCATGTCACACTTTTTGGTTCTAATATGAATTTTAGAACACAAATGACTATTATTGGTAAATATAATTATTTATCCCAGAAAATATTTGCTATTGAATTTTCTACAAGTAAAATAATTACCTGAATAAATGAAGAGTTCAAGGCAACAATAAAAGTCATTGAAATTTTGGTTAAAAATTTAATCCCTCCATGGGTTACATAATAAGAATGCATACCTCATCTAGTTTTAGTGTTGAGCATATTTTGTTGAGATTGTATGAGGGGAGGATGAGAAGGCAAGAATGGAAAAGGTGAGAAGGAGAGTGGAGAAGAAAATAGAAGAGAAATAAAAAATCAAAAATGATTCGGGAGTCCCTTAGTTTTTAAATATTTGATATCATGGAAGTTACTACAAATAACTAGGATGATTCATGTTTTTCTGAAATTATATACTTATCAGCCTTATAAAGTTATGAATGTATTCAATGTCTAATGAGCTTACACATAGAATAACCCTGGTAATAAAGGAGAAGAAATACTATACACATATCAAGACTCTTCCAGAAAAATATAACTTGTCAGTACTATGTGGTCAGGATATTTTATAAAACACTAAATATATGTTCTAGTAGATGCTTTAAAACATCAAAAGAAGAGATGTTGGTGTTTATTTTTGCCTTTGGACTTTTCAACAAGGAATCTTCTGCATTCTTCTCTAAACAACGTGTACTAATGGAGATAGGATTTATATTTAAATGTCTGCTGCTTTCTCTGCCCTCTAGTTGTAAGAAAATCATTAGGTTCTTAATTCTTTTTGACATCTACCAGTCTGGCTGTTGTTTATTTCCTTCTGTCTAGAAGGTAATTTTCTGACCTCAGTCCAGACAAAAGAAAGGACATTTTGTTGGAGTCCAGGCCTGGCAGATTTGTAGGATGTATGGTAATTTGTCAGGTTTTCATTATGTCTCTTGTGTCATAGTTCACTCTCCTTGAATTAAACAATCCTACTCCTTGGAGGGAATGAAGAAATTGTTTCAGTTATTCCTAGCTGTTGTCATTATATAGCTCTCAGCCATCTCCACAAGCTTATTATAACTGTAATTTGACCTATAGAAATCAGGTACAGGATATAATTATACATTTTAATTTCTAAATTATTTCATCGATTTTTCACAGATCCACTTTCAATAGAGCAGATGTATTCCTAAAATGCTACTCTGTTTTGAGGAAAAATTCAGTATCTTAATATAAAAGTGTCATATCATAATTAGTTCTATATAATCATATATCATAATTTATATTAACAAGAGGAAAAAATTTTAAATTTCGTAACTATGACTCAAGAAGATTAATAATACAGTATAAAATCATTCTCTTGATTTCTATTCTAATGTGCTTTCTATTTCTGTAATAAACACAGTGATCAAAATCAATGTAGGACAGATCTGGGAAATTCCTCAGTTAAGTTCCCATCTTTCCAGGTGACTTCATGCTACATTTATTGAAAATACTAACTAACCAGCATAATTTCTCTGCTATATTTAGAAAATTATCTTACTTATCATAAAATGTTTTTTCAAAAAAAATTTCAAATTACCTGTTATCTGAATGTAACCATCTTGTTCATATTTTTCTTCACATAGTTGCATTGAATTCCTCGAACCAATATCACTTTGTAGTCAAAAGCACATGAGATAATTAAATACATTCAGATGCTTAAGTGGCCTGTGATAAAAATTGTGTCTTTTAGACCCACATTATAATTTGCCCGATTCCAATGTTGGCAAAGTGACTGTGAAAGTGCTACAGTAAAATTCTATCATTCTCATGAATCACTAGGTCAGGTCACAATTATCTTGAGGCCTTGTACAATTCTAAAGATAGTTGTTTATGGACTGCATAGAATTCATGGTGAGTAAGTCATTTTCTGCACAACCATGGGGACTGGAGTTTAAATTTCAAGAATACAGTTGGTCCTGTGGCAAGAAAGGGGCGTGATAGAAGAGAGTCCCTTCAATATCCTGTACCATCTTCCAGGTCCATACAGTGGCAAAGTTAAAAACAGACCATGTAAACAATACTATAAACTTCCAAGATGATTGCAGGTAATGAATAATACCAACATTTGCCTTGATATTATAGTATAAAATATACTTGTGAATTTTTTTCTATAATGGCTTTATTGTAATTTTTGTTAAAAATCGTCACATATTTAAAAATCGCCAACATTTTTTTTAAAGATAAAGATGAGTATGTAACAGAGACTATATATGTTTGGCATTAGATCAAAAGTTCCCTTCTGAAAGTTTATATACATTTATCAGTGAAGGATAATTTTCATTTTGAAGTGAAATGTTTTATGGAATTGGATATATTGTCTACAAAATAGTTTATTTACACATTTTAATAGAATGTGGAATTCAGATTTTGAATTTATTTATTAGATATTTTCTTTATTTACATGTAAATTTCTCCTTTCCCAGTTTCCCCTCCAAAAAACAAACAAACAAACAAACAAAAACAACAAGAACAAACCACTGTTGCCTCCCCCCTCCTCATGCCTGCCACCCCACCCTCTCCCACTTATTGGCCCTGGCATTCCCCTACACTGGGGCACAAAACCTTCACAAGGCTGAGGTCCTTTCCTCCTATTCATGATCGAATTTGCAATCCTCTACTATACACATGCTGCCAGAACATTCAGTCCCACCATATTTATGAAATTCTTAGGGAAATGGATGGATCTGGAGAGTATCATCCTGAGTGAGTTAACCCAATCACAAAAGAACACACAAGGTATGCATTCTCTGATAAGTGGTTATTAGCCCAGAAGTTTGGAATACAGGAAGAACAACCCACAAACCACAAGAAACTTAAGAAGAAGGAAGACCAAAAGGTGGACATTTCATTCCTTCTTAAAAGGGGGAACCAAATACCCACGGAAGGAGTGGCAGATATTAACTATGGAGCAGAGACTGAAGGAAGGACAAGCCAGCCTAAATATAGCTATCTCCTGAGAGGCTCTGACAATACCTGACTAATACAGATGTAGAGGCTCACAGCCATTCGTTGAACTGAGTACATGGTCCCCAATGAAGGTGTTAGAGGAAGGATCTATGGATCTGAAGGGTTTGCAGCCCCTTAGGACGAACAACAATATGAACTAACTGGTACCCTCAGAGCTCCCAGGGACCCAACCACCAATCAGCTTTTGAATCTTATCCATAACATTTTACTACATTGTAAATATGAGGCTAAGGAGAAGTATCTGAGGGTTCTTTTGTGAACCGAGTGTACAGCTTTACTTCTTCCCCTAAACGGCATATCTCAGAAAATGTGGAAATGTTCAGAAGTAAAGTGAGTTTCATTCTTCTATTGCAGTAAAATGGATTTGAACCTTAAGAGACCACCTCAGGTTGCCAGGCAGAAACCCCAGGGGAGCAACGGGGGTGCTAACCCACCCACAAAAGGACACATTTTGTCCCAAAATGTATCCTGTCTGTAAGAAATGTAGGAATTGAAGATAGAGCAGAGATGGATGGAGTGGCCAGACAATAACTGGCCCAACTAGAGACCCATCCCATAGACAAGCAGCAGTCCCTGAGACTATTAATGATACACTGTTAAGTATGCAGTTAGGGAATCTAGCAAGCCTGTCTCCTGAGAAGCTCTAACAACCAGATAACAGAGCCAAGCAGAGACCCCAAACAGTGGATGGAGCTTGGGGACACTCCTAGAAGAATAGGAGGAAGGATTTTGTGCCCCACAGAATATAGGATCTTCACAGGAAGACCAATAGAGTCAACAAACCTGGGCCCTTGGGCTTATCAGAGACTAAATCACCAACCAAGGAGCTTACAAGGGTTGACCCTAGACCTCCCTGCACAAATGTAACAGCTTGATCTTCACGTGGGTCCCAAACAACTGGCGTGGGGGGCGATCCCACATGTTGTTGCCTGTTTGTGAGATATATTCTTCTTGCTGAGCTGGCTTGTCTGGCCTCAGTGGGAGAGGATGCTCCTAGTCCTGCAGAGACTTGATGTACCAAGGTGGGAGTATGGGAAGGTGGCTTCCACCCTCTCAGAAGAGAAGGGGAAGGGGATTGGGAGGGATTGTGGGATAGAGCGATCAAGAAGGGGGCAATGATTGGGATGTAAAATGATCAAATAAAAAAAATAATAAAGAATGGTTCTAAGATGTAACCTAGAACTCAGAGACAGAGCAGTGTAGGCACCTGTTTCTGGTTCATCACAGGATGCTGCCTTTTTCCTCCCTCTTTCCACAACTGGGGTACTCTATGCAGTCTATGCATCTGCCGTGGGCTTTGTGTGACAGTGAAGCATATGCTGCATTCTGTCATGTATGTAGCTCAGTCTTGTTATGAAAGCACTCAGAAGAATGAGGCAGGAGGATCAGGACTGATTCAAGGCGGACCTGTATGATTTGAGCGATGCTGGGACAGCCTCCTCAATGCGTGTGTGCCCTGAAAAGAAAGAAAGAAAGAAAACAAAACAGAAAAAAGTACTTAGCATTCAAAGCCAACACAATGTATGCGAAAAGGAAGGTAGCTTCAAGCTCTCCTGTATTTTTTTAGTGATCCAGGAAATTCTACTTTACATTTTGACATCAATAAACAAAATGCAACTCTTGTGTTTGTGAGGCTTGTTGTTTCTAATGTATGTTTTCATACTTAGGTCAGGGAATAATTAATTTATTCATATCTAAAAACTGTTTTAAAACAAATCTTAACAGGCACTGTGGCTCACGCCTGGAATCCTAGTACTTGGATGAAGACCAGTGCCAGCCTAGCTTTACGGTAGACCTGGCTGAAGCAACAGAGTGAAGAAAGCGCAGACACGAGTATAGAAAAGCCTAGCTAGCTGTGGGCTTTGATGTGTTTCTCTATATGTCCAGACATCTCATATACAATTAGACATAGCATCAGAAGCTCTTTGTGTTATCAAGAAATGGAAATACAGCCTAATAAAACCAATCCGCGATTTTTATGTGGATTTTGAAGATCTCTCTTTGCAGAATATACATATATATCATAATGTGGATAGCTTTCCTGTATATGCATATATGCATATCTATATTTGTTACTAATTCTGACAAATGCTCTCCATGGGTTCATGTATTTGAACAGGTAGTCCTCCATTGCCGGCTCTCCTGTAGGAGGTGAGGCAATCTAGTAAATGCAGCCGATGGGTCTCTCAGAGGGCTGTAACTGTACTTACTCCCTGTTTTCTCTCTTTGCCTCTGGTGTGTGGATAAAAATGTCATCAGTCAGCTTCTTGTTTGTGATGCTGCAACAGGCTTTTTTCCACTATGATGGAATCAATCCATTGGATCCTTAACTTTTTTCTACCTTAAGTTGATACTTGTCATAGTAATTTATCACAGCAACAGAAAACTAAGTAATACACCTGTTTTTGTAATACCAAACGTAGGCAAAGAAACATTTTGCACTGAAACATTTATTATGTTCACAGTCTTATGGCTTTTTAAAAGCATTTATTTACTTTCTGGTTTTTCTTAGGTGTATATGTTTGTATATGTGCTTGCTCACATATGTGGAAACTGCTACATCACACACGGCCATACTCAGATGAAAGATCTGGATCTTCATGTTTAGGATGGAAACACTGTAAAGACTAAGCCATGGTCTGGCCAACCCTACTACCTCATCTTTAATTTAGCTTCTTCATGTAGTTTAAACAGTCAAAAATACCTTAGACTGATCTTTTGCATTCATGTGGACACTCTCTATGAATATGTCAATTTTAATGTAAATATAAGCATGTTGAGTAATTATTCTTATAGACAGCTTAATATATGCATGGTTATCTGAGATAAATGATTTTAGGAAACTGTCCATGAAAGATTTTCAACTCCCATTGCAGCCTAGGTCAATAAAGACATCTGGTGTTTAACGTCTGGCAGCCAGTCAATAGGGGATGACATGGGAAACAATTTGGTGTTCTAACTTTACTTTTCATTGAATCAATGTCAGGTAGTGATTAGTGGCTTGTGAGGAACTTGGCAAACCATGTTGAGTGCACCATGTTGAGGTTCATTTCCATCCATGCCCATGCTGGTTTTAATATCTGCAGGAAAATATATTGGCAGGAAACTGCATTGATGTCAGCCTGTCCCACTGTTCAATAAATAAAAGACTTCAACTGCCAGTGAAGATTACATCTTTCAGTTTCAAGTGATAGCAAGTTTGAAGAAAAAAATTAATTACGTACTATGAAGAATGCATAAATTCACAGGAGAGATCTTGAAAATGATTAAAATATATTTTCAATATTTGAAAAAACATCCCAATAAAGCATTCAAAATAATTAGATGTTTAGTAAATATTTATGGCGAGCTCATTTGCTTCTTAGAGTTGAAGTATTATTTTATTTTTATATAATGTATTATACCTATTTAATTTTCAGAAGGTTACGTTTTAGGCAGAATACACATAGACACATACACACGTACACAAACTTCACATGAAATTAGACTTACGGTCTAACTTTATAAACTAAGTCTGACCTTGAGCAAACTATTAGGTTTTAGTTTCTTTATTAAGTTCTGAGTGATAATTTTTACTTTAAAATTGTTTTACTTATATAAATATTTTTTTAAAAAATTATATTGCATGATCAGGCTAAATCATATTTCTTCAATAAATAATTATTAGCTGTACACCTCTATTTCACACCCGCTACTCTGTTATGTTCTATTGATCCACGAAATGGGCTATTGTGTATTTTCCTCAGATGCCTCCAGCATAGATCAGTGGTCCATGAAGTGGAACATATTCTCTGCAAGAAACTTTCAAGACCATCTCCTGTGCTGCAGGTGTAGAATATTAAACTCTCTATCTCGATTTCTATATACAGGTTGACTCTTACATGATCTATGTATTTGGTGATGAATTCTGATATAAAATATACTGTATGCCACAAGAATAGCATGCTTTTTAAAATGTACGTATAAAATACATTGTTGTTTTGTTAAAAAAAAGATTTCAAATTTATTTTATATGTGCTTGATATAGGCTTATATTTTATATTTATTCATTATTAATTTATAATGTGCTATTCATAAAGAGCTTTAATGAATTTATGAGATAGAAATAAATATAACAATATTTTTGAATGAAAGCATACGTGAGAAAATGTCAGACTTGACACAGGCTTTTCCTTCTAGAAGTGTACTTGATGCTATTGGGCAAAAAAAAGGGATATTAAAAATTAGTAAAAATAAAATCTTATGTAGTTCACGTTAACCTTAAAACACCCGATAATGAGACTTGTGTTATCATGATTAGCAAGAACTTTCAAAAGTGTGCCTGCCATATGAAAAATAAATGCTAAGATTACATTCAGCACCTCAGCGTGTTTACCACAAACTGTAATATGTGATAAAGATTGGTTCATGTTGAAGATATTGGTGTATTTTCTGACCTTGATTACTTGAAACTGAAATTTTAGAACTCTTTTCTGTCAAAATAATTTTTATTCTTCATATTGAATACTAGTATACATTTTAGCACTACTAACATTTTTAGCAATAATTTAAAAATTATGAGTAAATATTACAGTTTGAAGAATAGTTAAATTAACAAATTAATTCTTAAAACATGAATTGATTCCTTTACATTTTCATGTGTTTCCATTTAAAAACCTGCAGGGGTGGTACAGATCATAAACAGGTTTTATAGAAAACCCTATCTCCATGATATTTGGGTTGAGGCACGAAATAGAAAAACAATATTTTATTAATAAATAAATTATATTAAGAGATGCCACAAATATAAAAGTCAAGGAATCAGCAAACAACAAGTGTTGATAGCATATTATAATCTGTGTATTAATAATGGCTTTATCGTCCATTGTCAAACAGTTATGATATTTAATCAAAAACTCCAAATATGTAATTGAACAAATCATCAGTGTTACAGAAGCCACATTTGACTCTAAGAAGAGAGGTAAACGTGGAAGAACAGAAGATAGTCTGTATATAAGCAGGGAGGTTTCTGCAATTTTGTAAAATCCGCCTGAAGAGGTCTCCCAGGATACCCTATGGGACTAAGAAAAAGATGAGGTTTGGAGACCATGAATGTTAGATGTCTCTCCAGCGCTAACATCACAGATGAGTTCTTAAAAGGGGTCTTTGAAGAAAGAGAAGAAAATATAACACCCTGTCTCAAAAGGTTCCCACTTCCATAGCTGAGAAAAGATTTGAGAGGAATAATATAGAAATCTAGAGATACTTAGAATTCTTCAGGGTGGTCCACAGAAGCCACAACAGAAACAAAAGTAGATAAATCTCTGTGTCTTTTTAATTGCATATGCATTGTGACTGACCACAAATAATCTATCTAAACCTACTAACGTGCCATTAAAAGACATCCTTGATTTTTATGTCACTCACAGTTAATACAGAGAAAAACAAAACAAAAAGAAACTTAGAGGTTTTTTTCAATTTAAGAGGACATATGTACAAGTAATGAAATAAAAACTCTTTCCATCATTATTTTTCTATATATAAGACACATTTTGAAAGCCAGTCCCTATATGCTGCAATATTTGGGAGATTTTTCCACAGAATCCAATTTCAACCTCACTGTATCATTTACCATAAGTCTTTCCATGTAAAAAGGGTTGATTTTGGTATCTGCCCATATTTATATTTATATTATAAAGATAGGGCAACCTAAACTGGGTGATAGTGGTGCATGCCTTTAATACAAATATTTTGGATACAGATTAATCACTGATCTGAGTTCAAGGCCAGCCTGTTTTAGAGAGTGAGTTTTAGGTTAGGCAGGACTACACAGAGAATTCTTGACTTGAAATCCCCTCAACCCCTCACACACAATTTGAAAATGTGGAAACATAAGTCCAGCAAAATATACCTGCACGTGTACATACATATCAATATGAGTATTATAAAGAATGTCATTTTGATGATATTAATATGAGTATAGGCAGATACAAAAAAAAAAAAAAAAAAAAAAAAAAACAGGTTCCTTCCTAAATTACAAGAGAAAAATTTAGCATCACTTGATGTAATTGAAAAATAAAAGCCATAATTTAAAGTAAATGGAAATATATCGTAACAAAAATCACTAAATTTTATGCTTACTTGAATTATCTATTAAAAATAATTTATTTAGTTAAATATGACTTTTGCTGTACTATATGAATGATCTACAGTTTTTAAGTTATTGTTTTTATTTTTATTTTTATTTTTATTTTTCTTAATTTTGTTTTGTTTTGTTTTTTGCTTTTTTTTTGAGACAAGGTTTCTCTGTGTAGCCCTGGCTGTCCTGGTACTCACTCTGTAGACCAGGCTGGCCTCGAACCCAGAAATCCGCCTGCCTCCCAAGTACTGAGATTAAAGGTGTGCACCACCACTGCCCAGCTTAATTGTAATTTTAAATAAAATATCAACTTCAATATTTATCACCAATCTCTAAAATGTTTTCATGTAGTAGTAAAGTATTTACATTATGTTATTAATTTTGCAACTAACAAAAATTCTATAATTTATTTCCAAATTTCTAATTATTTTACTTGTTTTCAAAGTTTCTTTGCTAAGTATACAGAAATATATATAGTATATAATATATATAATTTTATTTGTGAATATTGAGGTACATAATTCTAAAAGAGAAAACCTACAAGAAAAATCAGTTTCTTTCCTATGTACCAGCATGATGGTAAATTACTGGTATAATTGCATTTTAAAGAAACATTTCTACTTGGAATGATTGCAAAGGGAACCTTGAAGATAGAGTTTACAAAACGAGATTGGTGTGAATGCCTATTATGTACAAGCTCATTTTCCTAAGACCTAAGTTATGATCTCATATATTAGACCCTGAAGCTAATTGTCATGATGGATACTTTTAGTCTAGGGTAAGGATTTCTTCAGTAATTAATTAAATGAAAAGTTATTATGCTTTTAGTCATTTAGCTACAGGCAGTAATTCAATTAAAATAATGGCATCCTGTAGTTTAACCATATCAATGATATTCATAAAATGTACTTTGCATATTCCTACAAGTTTTTACAGTTTTATTCTTAGAAGAATCAAAAACCAATCATCATTCCAAAGTAATGGTCTATTTAAAAATTGCTGACATCAACAGTGTAGAATTTCTCTTGGTTACAAAAAAAAGGAGGAATTTGTCCTTGAACCAAAAGAGACATTGTAATTTAATATAGATTAAGATAAACTTTATATTAACATAGAAAGATAAAATACTCTCATATTTTCTTATGCAATTTTATTTTCATTTTCAATTTCCTATGGGAAGGACCTGATTCAATAGCCTTACATTGCATTGTGAGACATTATACTACTGTAAAGTGAAAATTTATTTTGAAAAAAAA
>JADRCD010238550.1:0-10739 GCA_019843815.1 Montemys delectorum
CATACATACATACATACATGTAGATGGCTCAGGAAGATTATATAGGTTCTAGGAAAAAATACCATCATTTTACAAAGGACCTTGGGCACCACAGATTTTGGTGCAGAGCAGTCATATAGTCCACATTGCTTCTAAGCATTTCCTTCTGGCAACTTGGCCTCTCTGAGCCTCTGTCTCATCTCTGCTAAACAGGGATGCTACTGTTGACCACTCAGACAAAAGGCTTTGCAGACTGTGGGGTGTGGTATGGATTTAAGTTCTGAGAAACTTCTAGGGTATATAAGGTTGAAATAAAGCTAAGAATCTGATTTCAAGGGAAGAAGACATGATCCAAGGTGGGCAAGTTTTGAGAATGAGAGAAAAAAATCAATCTTTCAAATAGGAGAAATTGGAGTAACCATCTTGGAAGAAAATGCATCTTATTTAATGAATGATAATAAGAAAAATTACATATGGGGTCCTCCCTTCTGCTGATTTCCTAGAGGAAAGACTAAGAGAGAATAAGGTGACTAGATTTTTCTCTGGATATTGTTAGTCCATGGTTAGTGAAATCTGTGAATATAGAGGATGATGGTGGTTCATTACATTTCTGAATTCTTGTTGAAGAAGCTACTGAGAATCAAGCAATATCAGTTAACCATCAGAGCCTAAACTATCCACCAACACCAGTACAAGGACCGAGTTTCCATGGAAATACTCAAAGTCTAGGCCTACCCTTGAATAACCAATAAGGAACACAGGTAAAGTAGATATAGATCTTTATAAACAGCAATGGAGGATGATGGATGAATATGGGAATTCTTTCTCATTTCCCATTTCATATCCTACTGGAGTCCACGCTCAAGAGAAAGTTGCTGAATCAGGCATCTGTGCAGAGGGACCAAGCATTCCTTCCCTAGGGCCTTTGGGACTCAAGCAATCATCCAACTCCATGGCCTCTAGCTCCTCTTAAGTGTGATAGATGGGCTGAGTTTTCCTGGCAGTTTAAACACTTTGCATTGATCTGTGTATTAGTTTGTATATTGTTTTGAGAGACCAATTTCAAGAGAAGCTTTGCCTATCGTCCATCAAAGCTCACGGGTGCTTTATCTTCATTCTGAGTTGGCTGCTCATCAGACTCTGGTCAGGCCACTGCCAAGAGATCTGCTGCAGGGGACCTCAATCAGTCACAGTGTGGGGAACACTTTGCCTTGGGTTTCATAAAACTCATGGAGAGGAAGCCATGTTCCACTTTCAACTCATTCTGCTCCTTGGAGAAAGTCTGGGCTATTGATGTTTAGGATTCTTAACATTTCCAGAGATGAGAAGGTTATTACACAACTAGTCTAAATTGAGTCAAGCGCAGTGGAATAGAGCAGACATAAAGCTAGCTGCATCTCCCCCGTGATGTGAAATGGACAGATGGAAATATTTGTGGAGAACGAGACACTTTCTTCTTTAAATGCTAAAATGTCTATACCAGAGCTGTGACTATACAGCCTTGAAGACAAGGCAAGGGGCAGTGAGTGTAAAGTTCAAACAGACAACCCCTTCCACCACTCACCACTTTATCACCTCCTTGCCCTTCCTGGAGAAATTAAGAGGAAGAACACTGCACACATACAGAGAAAATAACATTTCAGAGCGTGACCAAGAGCAGCAGCCCCCAAGTCGCAGATGTGCTTGAGAGATGGCGTCTTCCCCAAGGTTCACATGTGGGAACTTGGTGGCCTGTGTGGCAATATTGAGAGATGGTGGAAGCTTTGATGCAAGGTCACTGGTGATGCTTGCCCTAGAAGGGATTAACATAATTTTCCTGGGCTGTTATAGGGGAGCAAGCCTGACTTCATGCCATTCTCAGGCTTTCTGGCTTGCTGTGTAATCGTCCCCTTTCACACATATTTATATCATTATGCAACTAGGGGACCTCTTGTCAGAATTGGCACTGTCCAAAAACTGTGAGCTAAATAAATCTCTTCTTTAAAAGTTACCCAGCATCTGACATTTTGATATAGTGAGTAACGGTAGTTACAAAGAGTAAGGCTTCTCTGCTTATAGTGTATGTCCATGAACCCCTAGTCCCACTCTGCAAAGCAAACTGCCCCTCCATGCCACCCTCCTGCTGCCTCTCCAGGACTTGCACTAGAACGTTCCTGTTGTACCCACATTGAAGTGGCTGGTGATGAGTCAACGAAGGAAGACTGGGGCCACTGTCTGGTGTGAACCAAGAGGACAAGGGAGCAATCACTATGGCCAAGGTCAGTGAGGCAGCTGCAGCAGGTACAGGAGGAAGGAGCACAGCTTACATATGAGGGTTAAAATAGAAGTACATCATTTTCTCCTCCCCTGCTCCCTCCAAAGCCTTCCATATGCACCTCCTGACATTTCTGCTTTCCTGCTGCCTGGAAATATCAATGTCTAGAAACACTCACAGGCAGTAGGGATAACCAACACTGTCCAGAACACATGCCACATTTACACAGTACTTTTGGGGTTTCCTATTATCACCATCAAATTGCCTCCATTCATCCTCCTGAAAAGGACGTTAGCTAAGATCCTGGATGCCATGAGAATGACTGCTATATTGTTACAGCTTAACAAGAGGATGGCTCTCAATCCTTGTAACAGTCTAGTGTACACATGTAAGGACAGTCAATGCCCTCCTCGCAGTGATGGCACCATGCAGACTCAGGTATCATGTAGAAGAGCCCAGTACATATATACTACTAGTGTTATGTGGTACACATATAAAATTTACTGGGAAATTTGCAGGGAGGAAAATGGATGGTTTTCCACAGAGTACCTCAGCCCCTGTCTTAGTCAGGGTTTCTATTCCTGCACAAACATCATGACCAAGAAGCAAATTGGGGAGGAAAGGGTTTATTGAGCTTACTTCCACATGGCTGTTGATCACCAGAGGAAGTCAGGATTGGAACTCAAGCAGGTCAGGAAGCAGAAGCTGATGCAGAGGCCATGGAGAGATGTTCCTT
Organism: Montemys delectorum; assembly: GCA_019843815.1. Taxonomy (NCBI): domain Eukaryota; kingdom Metazoa; phylum Chordata; class Mammalia; order Rodentia; family Muridae; genus Montemys; species Montemys delectorum. Next base: position 2,970 of record JADRCD010238550.1, read on the forward strand.
ACTGGCTTGCTTCCCCTGGCTTGCTCAGCCTGCTCTCTTATAGAATCCAAGACTTCTAGCCCAGGGATGGCACCACCCACAAGGGGCCCTACCCCCTTGATCACTAATTGAGAAAATGCCCCACAGCTGGATCTCACGGAGGCACTTCCCCAACTGAAGCTCCCCTCTCTGTGATAACTCCAGCCTGTGTCAAGTTGTCACATAAAACCAGCCAGTACAACCCCCTTCTCACCTGTGGCTTAACTATTCCTTAGGGACCCACAGTCTAATATGATAAGTCATAGCTTCATGGTGCTCTTGAGATTTATGTACTAATAAATGAAAATAAATAAAATGTAAAGTCAGTTCTCATTTGTACCAGCTTGACTTTGAGTGTTCAATAGCCACAGTTGGTAGCGGCTACCATATTGGGGAGTGCAGATGTAGCTGCTTCAGCATCACAGATGTATTACTGGCCTTGGTTGTCCCAGGACTTTAGTCTCCTAATGTCAACAACCAAAAGGAGAAAGTAGGTGCAGAAAGGCCCCTTACTCTTTCCTTTCCCTTTACGGCCATGTGCAGAAAGTATTGTTGTTCCTCTCATAGTCTATCCATGTATGCTGCACAATTTGCTTTATGCTATGCATGCATGCATCAGGGAACACATCCCTACATACATAGCTACATCTCAGCAATACTTTTATACCAGGGACAGGAGGGTGCTGTAGACCGTCAGACAGCCATCCTGACCACAAGTTTCCATCTTTCCAGTTGAGGGAACCACAGAGCTGAGGAGTGAGGTGAGCCAGGATATCATAAAGGAAATTGGAAAAGAGGTTAGAACCCTTGGCTCTCTGATGCTCTCTCCCCCCCCACCCTGCATGGCCCTTCTAAGACAAATCACTAACTCAGGCATGGGAAGCAGCCTTGGTGAGAAGACACATGTTTCTTCACTGTCCCCATCCCTGGCCAAGACTGAGAAATAGAGTCAGAAAGAACATACAGAGCTGAAAGAACATCATGTCCTGCTACACACAAAACAAATATTTCCAATAAAGGACTTTTCTTGAACAGCCAGGAGGGAGATCTCCCTGGCTACTGCCAGGAGGTAGGGTTGGCAGCTAGAATCTTCATTTCAGAGTCAAACTCAAACAAAAAAGAAAAAATAGCAAAAACAATCCTGTACAATGAAAGAACTTCTGGACGAATCACCACCCCTGATTTCAAGCTATACTACAGAGCAATATTGATAAAAAACGATTGGTATTGGCATAAAAACAGACAGGTTTGATCAATGAGATCAAATCGAAGACCCAGAAATAAACCCACACACCTAAGGACACAATTATTGACAAAGAAGCCAAAACCATACAATGGAAAAAAAAGAACACATCTTCAGTAAATGATGCTGGTCTAACTGGAGGTCTGCACGTAGAAGAACCCAATAGATCCATAGTTTTCACCCTGCACAGAACTCAAGTCCAAGTGGATCAAAGACCTCAACATAAAACCAGACAAACTAAATCTAATAGAAGAGAAAGATGGGGCCAGCCTTGCACACATTGGCTCAGGAGACAACTTCCTGATTAGAATACCAACAGCTCAAGCACCAAGATCAACAACTGTTAAATAGATTTCATGAAACTAAAAATCTTCTGCAACTAAGGACACCATTGTGTAGGATAAAACAGCAGCCTACACAATGGGAAAAGTTCTTCACCAACCCTACCTCTAACAGAAGACTAATACCCAAAATACACACAGAACTCTAGAAATTAGACACCAACCAGTGACTGGCCCAACTTGAGACCATCCTATGGGAGAGAGCCAACCTCTGACACTATGAATGATTGATACTCTGCTATACTTGCAGACAGGCACCTAGCATACCGGCCCATGGAGGCTCACAGAGACTGAACCACCAACCGTAGAGCATGCATGGGCTGGACCTAGGCTCCCTACATGTTTGTAGCAGATGTACAGCTTGGTCTACATATGGATCCCCCAACAATTGGAGCAGAGGTTGTCTCTGACTCTGTTGACTGCCTTTGGATTCCCTTCCCCTAGCTGGGCTGCCTTGTCTGGCCTCAGTGGGAGAGGATGCACTTCGTCCTGCTGCACCTTGATATTCAAGGGCAGGCTGGTACTTGGAAAGCTTTGCCTTCTCTGAAGAGAACAGGAGGGGGTAATGGTCAGAGGTGTTTCTGAGGGAGTGACTGGGAGGAGGGGAGGAAGGGGTCTTCGATTGGGTTGTAATATGAATAAAGAAATACATTAATGAAAAAAGAAAAGAAAAGAGAAGAAAACAGGACATTGATAAATGCAGCTCTTTCAAAAACTGAATGCTCTGCTCATGCACATATCTCTGAGGTAAATTTCTGTAGCTTCTCTGAGGATGGGGCTTCTACAGAAGCTGAGGCTGACTATGGAGGAGAAAGAGGAAAGAAAAGCCCAGGACAGGCTGCCAAGGGAAACCAGAGTGAGATCATTCCGCAGAGATGGTATTGTCTCCCTCTGCCACATACAGCAGAGAGACTGTCCTTGACAAGTCAGGATTCCCCGGTACTGCAGGGGCAGACATGGCACCTTGGGAGTTCTAACTCCTTAACTTTATGTTGCATAGGATGTAAGCAGGATGCGGCAGGTAGTTGATGCAACGTGATGGGATAAGCATCCTCCTGACTTTTGGTTCCAATGTAGATGCTCAGACTCTTTCTGTACCTCTCTGGGCCTCAGGTTCTCTGTACGAACAATACCATATCCCTTCCATGCCTGTCTCAATAGAAATTTCATACAACCAACTGCTTTAGAAAGTACACTGCTGCCACCTCACTAAGAACAGGCATCCCTTCCCCTGTTTCTTCTACATCACTGACACCCATATCGCTGTGGCCTTGGCTGCAGGAGAAGCCTCTGTACACAGCAGGAACCCAATAAAAACATGTGACTGACTGGGTACCAGCATATGTCTTGTGCTATTAGTGGTGGAGTGGGAGCGACTTTCCAATACTGGTAAAAATCCATGAGTCATCCTGGCAGCATCTTGCTCCAAGGAACCTGTTCCCACCCTTCCTCCATGCTCAGATGAAGCCAACTTCTTGTTCTCCCGAAGCAGATGTGGTACTTTCTGTGGGCGAGGAGAGTCTCCTCCAGGCGCACGTCATCCTCTGGGCCTGCCAGAACCACTTGTTAGACTCTGCCCATGGCCACCATGTTACTCCTCACGTCTATGAGCAGCACCATCCTGCTTATGTGTACCTACGCTGGCAAGGGGCTGATAGAAAATCACACTACCAGGGGATCACCAACCACCCTTACACCTTCCTACATTCTGAGAACTTTTTCTTCTGTCCTGTATATGCAGAAGGTCTCACTCCCACCACAACTCCATAGGACGGATCTTCCACAGTGCCAGCTGTTACCTCCAGAGGCAGGGGTTACACAAGGACCCCCTCACTTGGGAATTTTTAATTCTCTAAACCACATTGGTGATGGTAAATTCTCACTGTCAACTTGACTGGATTTTGAATCACTATGGAAACACACCCCTGGGTGTGTCTCTAGGAATGTTTCCAGAAAGCATTAACTAAAGAGGGAAAACTCACCCTAAATGACTGCCATATTACTAAAAGGGAGAAAGAAAGAAACAGATCAGAAGCAAGCCTGGAGGCAGGGCTAGGAATAGGCAAAAGTCATCTCCTAGAGGCCCATCTTGAAACATGTACCTGGGGGGACATTTCAGATGTAAAGTGTAACAATGGTCCTAGAGAATCTCCCTTGGATGAAGTCAGAAATGACCCTAAGAATGAGACCACAATTGATGTGGCCAGAGGGATAAGTGTGAATCCTAAGGGTAGGCAAGAGATGAAGAAAGGGGGATTAAATCTGCTAAAAATACACAAGAAAAAAATCAGTGGCTATTTGTCCATGGTCAACCTACATGACATCCTTCTTCTAACCTTTTCAAGGGGTCAGAGTTTCCTGACCTTTCCACTCTCCTCTCTTCAAAACCTACCTCTCCCAACTAGAGACAGCTCTCTGGGAGATAGAAAGGACACACAGGCTTATTCAGAAACAGAGAAACACAAATGAGAACTTCTCTAAGAATCTACTTATCACCATCAAGTTAGCAAAGTCGAAAGTTTGAAAAGCCCATTGTTGCAGCAGTATGGGCAACTGGTGAATGAGAAGAGTCAATTAATGCTTTAAGATATTTGCACTGTGCTGGGCAGTGGTCGTGCACACCTTAAACCCTAGTAGTGGCAGAGTCGGGTGGATCTCTGTGAGTTCAAGGCTAGCTGAGTCTACAGAGTGAGTTCCAGGGCAGCCAGGGCTATGTATTAAGATCCTATCTTGAAAGGGAGAAAGAAAGAAAGAAAGAAAGAAAGAAAGAAAGAAAGAAAGAAAGAAAGAAAGAAAGAGAAAGAGAGAAAGAAAGAGAGAAGGAAAAACCTTGCACTGTATCTTTCTGGGGTACAGGAAGCGATGCATGTGCACACACACACATACACACACACATGCACACACAGCCTTGTTCTCCATTCTTAGCTGAACTCCTAAAATTCTTTGTGTTTCCTAATTGGAGTGTCTTGTTATTTATAACAAGCTCCCAGTCTCCAGCTGGAAGATTCCTCGCTAGAAAGACTCACAGAACTCTGTCCTGTGTTTTATTGAGGACGTAACTCAGGAACATTCAAATAGAACGCTGAGGGAAATGGGACAACGGCACAGGAGACAGAGATCCTGTGCCCTCCACATACCCCTGCCTGGCACAATACAATACTATTCAAGAAAAATGAAAATTCTGTATTCTTTCAGCCATCCCCCAGGAATGACCTTTGGGGATCCATTGCACCCTCTTTTGGAGGTTCCCTAACCCTCTTCTCACACTGAAGTCGAAGGCATAGAGACGGTCAGGAAGTGACCTAGGTGGCCACGTCACAGCTAAGACAGAATGGCTGTCAGAGCTCAAGGCTATTGCCCCCCAGATCAGTTGTGGAGGTCTCCCCAGAATATATACCTCCCTGAGATGGGGTTCAGACAATGGCCTTGAGCCAGCAGTCTGTGAGAGAGCACGTGGAGCTCCCACAATAACAGAAAATCACTACAAAGCCAGCGTGGATGCCTGCTAAGACCAGAAGAGAGCATCAGATCCCCTGGGGCTGAAGTTACAGGTGGTTGTGAGCCACCAGACACGAGTGCTAGGAATTGAACTCAGTCCTCTGCAAGAGCAGCAAGCCCCCTTTAGCTGCTAAGCCAGTTTACCAGCCCAGTTACATGTGATTTGGGATTCTGGAATTCAGGAGCAATATGGACTAAAACAGCTTCAAATGTTCTGCCATGACATGTGGGCAAGATTGTGTGAAAGGCCAGAGAAAGGGGATAGATGTGAGATTTAGAAAGCTCTGCATGTTAAGGCTCCGCCTTTACCTTGCTTGAATCCATTTGAATAGTTGGGGGCACTTAATTGACTAAAGCTCAGCTGCTGGGATTGGCTGAGGCTCCACAGCTTGTCATAAGAATGGGCTTATACATCAGGTTAAGGCATCATCTACCAGTAGAGAGAAAGGTTTAGGCCAAGCAAGGTATATACAGAGGTAACTTTAGCTCAAAGTTCACTCAAGCTAAAATCATTATGTATTATTACATGTTGCTTGAATGAATGGCCATTATATTGTTCTTCCAATGGGCCTCAAAGCACTAGCTAAGTTAATTAATGATAATAAATTATATTTCCAGCTGTTATAGCCATATTTTCATAGAAGTTATGAAGAACAGGATCCCAGGCACCAAGGCAGGCACAACGGTCTAGAAGAGAGAGCTTTCTATTTTGAGAAACACTATAAGCAGGAGCCTATGGTGTGCCTTCTTGCAGAATGAGATTAGAAAAGAAAGGGAAGGAAACAATTAGACAAATCCAGCCAGTGTTTATTATGTGTAAAGCACTCTGGAAAAGAAAGCATCCATTTACCGAGACTCTGTCTAGGAAAAGCCATTGTGCAGGCTACAGCGGTGATTTAGCGGGTTGCGTCATGCACACGCTCCTTTTAGGCTACATTCATTAAACACTAAACACTGTGTCGAGGTGGCTGGCAGCTGTTCCCATTTAAACACTGAGTTTTTTATCTTACTCCGACTAACTACTACCCGGCCCAGCCAGATGCAGCACTCATGTCAGACAGATACAAATACTCAGAACGTTCCAGAACATAACGGTTCATCATCTATAATGTGTGTCAAAATCGAGTCTCAACAGGCCTGGAGAGTTCCAAGGAGATAACCAAAGCAATGGAATGAACACCTTGGGAAACTCAGATTGGGTAAGGCCATCCATGATAGATGGGAGTGTGGTAAATCAACACGATACAGGGCTCGTGGGCACATTCCTGTTGGGGAGCTTGTGGTCACAAATTAGAGGCACATTAAGGTCCTTAGACATGGCTGGGCTGATTGCTGGAAAGGAAGCAAGGGGCTATCAACATTGCCAGAGGGAGAATGGGTAAGTGAGATGCATATAGATCAAAGTCTGTTAGAACCAATTCTATTACAAAGGAAATTTCACCTTAACAAAAATATATACAAGCCCCAGGCACTAGACCATAATAACCACATACTGTTGAAATAAGCTAGTGTGAAGCATGCTCTTCCCCCTCCTTCCGTGCATGTAGCAGCCTCCAGTTAGAAAAGCAATCCAGTGCACACCCTTTCGCCTCTGCAGAACACGGCTACACTCACCTCTCTTCCATCCTAACTGTGAGAGATGACTGAAAATGCCCTACTGGAGGGTGACAATGGAAAACTTTTAGGATTCAAGCTTAATGGGAATTGTTGCTTCATCTCATAGATGCCCATCAGACTAGATGCCCAGCTCTGATGTCATTAGCAAGATTGCTTAGAATATTAGCTTATTCCTTGCAAATATGCAGAACCAAAGACTTTGAGGGGTATAAAGTCCCTTCTGCAAGGGACTGGAGTAATGTCTCCACAGTTAAGACAACAGCCTACTCTTTCAGAGGAGCTAAATTTAGTTCCCAGCATGCACTGTGGCAGCTAACAAGCAATGGACCTAATTGCAGCTGTAGGGAATCTGACTCCCTCTTCTGGCCTCCAGGGTACGGCACTCATGTGCACAAACCCACATTCAGACAAACACATGAACGCATACTTTAAACATAAAAATCTTTAAAATTTTTTAAACATATTTTCTTTGTACTGGCTATAAAGTTCAATTCAATATTATGTTTACCTTTTAATTTCTAAATCCTTTTCACTTGCAAGTCTTTAATTTTTATGGTTAAATACAGAATTCCTTTATCTGACCTCTACATACACACACCGTGGCATATGCACACCCCCCTGACACACACCTATGCACCTTTTCCTGTTTTCTTATAGTTTTGTTGTATTTATTTAGGGTATGCGTGTGTGTGTGTGTGTGTGTGTGTGTGTGTGTGTGTGTGTATGAATGAAAGTATTATTAGTTACTATAGTCAATAAATTAGCATACCCACCCCAAACATTTATTTACTGTATGGGTGCAATAAGAACACTTCAAACAATCTATCTTTCAGCAGAACTCCAGAGTGACCAAAAATGTATATTGTGGTTTTGCCTTGATTAGGAAAGAGACTGGAAACAACATCCTCTAAAGAGAAATCCACAGAGAACGATTTGAATTCATTTTTGCAAAGGGACAGTGCACAGCAATGGAGGTGGGGAAAGCAAGTTGTTTGTATCCCCATAGCCTGATAGGAAGCCCTAAGTACACAAAGCATGCATAGACACAGAGTG
>JADRCD010238551.1:8097-45570 GCA_019843815.1 Montemys delectorum
ATGAGGACTCCCCGAGGAAAAAGAGCCAGGGCAGGAAGAAGCCAGCCTCACTCGGAGATGAGGAGGGGCATATGCGGCTAGCACCCACTCTGTCGGCAAATCCCCACGGGCGTTCATCTCCGCCTTTCCTGTCCATTTTAATTCTCCACTGTCTTTCAGGGAAAACTTCGAATAGATTCTCCATTGCTGCTTTTATTCCGAGTCATTACTGAACCTGGTAAACAGAGGCTGGGGGTGGGGATGATGACAGACCTACACCCACACTGCTGCTCAGAGCATGGCTATGATTATGGGGTCTCAGCCGCTGTAGACAAGTTCCAGTTAGGAAACCGTGAAACTGCAAATGTTTTAGCAACATCACGCCAGTGTCTACACACAAGTAGTGTTTATGAGTTAGCACATGATCTTTCCTGGGTCATCCATGTAAGAGGGTGGAGAGGACGTCCTGGGACACCTGAGGTGGACTATCCTCCATGCAACAGCAGTGTGAACTGTGCAGGGCCTGGAGCTCGTGGACTATCCAACAGCAGTGTGAATGAGGTAGGGCCTGGAGCTCTCAGGTTTCTGTTTCCTTAGTTACAGGATGGTGGTGGTGATGGTAATGATGGTGGTGATGTGGTGGTGGTGGTGATAGTGATGGTGGTGGTGCTGGTGGTGGTAGTGGTGGTGCTGGTGGTGGTGGTGGTGGTGATGGTGGTAACGGTGGTGATGGTGGTAACGGTGGTGATGGTGGTAACGGTGGTGATGGTGGTAACTGTGGTGATGGTGGTGGTGATGACAGCATTTAAAAAAGAATCGTATCAGTGCCTGGTACATAGCAGATGCTTTGTCTATGTTGGTTTTTCTTCTCTGTATCTGGACACTCAATACTAGCAGTGTCTTTAGTTGGTCGTTAGCCCCGCCCCCTTTCTGCTTCTACTACTTATGTCTTAACTGACTGGCTATCCTTGCTTCCACACACTCTTGCTTCCACAAGCTCACCCACAGGAAGAACATTGAAAGAAGTCATTGAGGGAGCCCTTGATCACCGTTACCATTACTTTCTGAGGAGGAGAGTATACCCCCGCCCCCGTGGACTGGGGCTAGACAGTAGACTTCCTCTCACCCTTACTTCCTGGTCTATAAACAATAGACTTATGCTATTAGGTGACAGCACAGGGAAACATAATGTAACCCACCACTGCACACAGAACCGGTAGATGTTATTGGGCTGGCAAAATTTCCGTAAAACATATACTAGAGAAAGTACATTTGGTCAAGAACAGCTGTTACTTGTCACAATAAGAATTTTGCTGTAGCACGTTTTAAGCCCAAATTATAGTAGATTCTTCACATAGGCAAGGATCATAAAGCTTCTCAATGTCATTTTTAAAGAGAGAATCCTGGGGAACAATTATTATACAGATTGGCACTGATCTGGTGTCCTTGATAGAGTCAGAGGACTCCCCAGGGGGTTGAGACTGAAACTCAAGGAGTGGGTAGAATGTGACCACCTGACTCACCCACCCTCCATCCTTGATGTTTATTGAGGGAGACATCTAGATGCAGTTCTGTCAGCACCGAGCTCCCTCTCATCACATGCAATACACACGCTCAAATAGGACCCATTAGCTCTTTGGCTAAGCTTGCCCCTCCCCGCTTCATTTTCTAATCAGGGTATTTGGAAAACAGGCGTGAAGCACACAGCCCCAGGGACACAGGCCACAGGTGGCTTCCAAACCCTGGGTATTTCTGCCCAGGGAAGGAGGTAGGAAGGTTGTAGTCTGGCAGGGCACATAATGAAATGCCTCAAGCAGCCAGCCCCAGGTGGCTCTGAAAATCACTCAGTGACTCGCTACATTAACTGAGGCAAAGGTCACCTAAGAGCCACTTACAAACAGGGCTTTGGGGCCTTTGGGTATGCTTCCTCTCCTTGCTTGCCACTGAAGGGAAGGGCACTGGGGGCCGTGGGCAGTGGCATAAGGCTCAACGGAGCATGAGAACGCAGATAGGGAAGCTGTATTACTCGGGGGGGATCAGATGCTACTGACCCCCAGGATTTCCTTCCAGCTGGCAAAGCTCTCTACAGAGGTTACCTAATACCCAGTTGGCTAGAAAAGGGCTCCAGACATACATAATGCAACTTGGCCTTATGGAAATTTGTGCTTATGCTTGAAAATTTTGAACCAATTTCTAACAATGTAGTTTTAAGAATAGCACAATGAATACTTACCTGCCCTTTGTTTACATTCACTAGTTATCATTAATACCATTCTATTCCACGCACCACTTCTACATAGTGCTCTCTCCTCTCTTGCATTTATTTTTAAATGCAATGTGTGCTTGTGTGCGTGTGCATATGTGCATGTGTGTGTTGCCTCTCTATGTGTGTGTGTTTTGGTGTTTTTATTGAACCTTTGAGATACTTTGTGTATGTAAGGAAAATGATGCCTAAGCTATCCCACAATTCCCTTCATAACCATTGCCACCCAGTAACTTTACACTGATACAGAAACATGACTTCACATTCCCAATGGTCCTCAATGCCCTTTATAGCTGTTTGGAATTTTGCTTTACACCCAGGATCCAATCAAGCAGTACAGATTGCATTTGGTGGCCATGTCCCATCAGCCTCCTTTAGTTAAGAACAGTTCCCTTGAATGTCTTTGTCGTTCATGAAATTGTCATTTTTTGAAAAGCCCATGTCAGCTATCATTCAGGATGTCTCAGTATCTGAATTCATTTATTCCAATTTCCCCCGACTGAATGATAATGTCTTGGTCAGAACCCTTATGGGCAAAGCTGTGCATTTCCTAGGAGATCCTCTGAGGAAGAACATCTGCTCGATTTGTGGGGAGACTGATTTTTGTGAGCTGAATATTTGTCTCCCTCTTCTCTTGTATTCATATATCGAAACACCAATCCCAATGTGATGGCATTCGAGAGTGTGGCTTTTGGAAAGTGATGGGGAGAGGAGGGAAGAGCACTTGTGGTAGGATTGGTGACCTTATAAAAAGGCTGAGAAAGCATGCTTGCTCAAAGATGGCCATCTGTAAGCCAGGGTGATGGACTTGACCGGACACCACACTCTGGTGTTTTGATCTTGGACTTGCTCTGAAACTATGAGATAGATGTCTACTGTACAGTCATTCAGTTGACAGAGTTCTGTTATGGCATCTCCCGTTAAATCCTCGAATTTACACAGTTGGATAGGATAACATGTATCGAATTGCTACTGAAACTTCACAGAGAAAGATTTATCAAGCAACAGTATTCTGACTGTGTCCTGTGCTGGGGCCTCACATTGTGACCAAATCTTGACCTTCACTGGGGAGGTTTACTCTTCATAGGGGGTTTGGCATAGTAGATCTGTAATTCTGCTGTGTGTCTGGAGCCTATGGGAATGGCACATGCACCCCAATGTTCTGGAAGCCAGGGTCCTACCACGGGCATAGGGAAAGGAACACAGGCTGTGGAAAGGCAGCAGCGGGCTCAGAGTTGGAAGCAGTATCTTGGGGTCATTAAAACAGCCTTCACTTTTATTCTGAAAAGATTATTCCCCAGGAGTAGTGAACACTCTCAGCATCTGGGTCTTGGGATTTTAAGTACTACTTCTTACTCTAAAACAAGCAGAAAACACAACAGCAGTAGCAGTAACAAAAAAAAAAAAAAAACTTCCTTGAAGAAATGACTTAGGTAGCAGGTGAGCTTTTGTGTCCCCAAAGAAAGGAAGTACCCAAGAGAAATAATAACATGTAGGGTGTATTACATCAAAAAGACGCTGGAGGCACCTGGAAGAGGTTCCCCCTGCTGAAACTTGGGACAATCGGAACATAAGGAAATTAGACGGTGAAAAATGACTTTTGAGCCCAAGCTAACCACAAAGGGGAAGTAAATGGAAGCTATTTGTTCTGAAGATCAGCAAGTGATGGAGATGAGGAATCACAGCACTAAAACATGACCATTTTCCAGCCATCAGTGTAACCATGGATTAAAAGCTCTTCAGTGGATATCAACTCTGGTTGGTGGGAGACTATTGAACTTCAAGTGTTTAAACATCTAGAACTTAGTACAAACAAGAAAGATGCTTTTGGAGTGGAGGAGTCTATCAATAATGCCATAACCAGTGACCAAATGCAGCATTAATAGCAATGGATAGGATAGTCCAGTTGCATCTGAGGATAAGTGGCTCCTGGCTGGCATACCCACTCTCTGCCAACCCAAAAGACTAGATTCCTTAGTTGCCACCTTCTGTGTTCCCAATCTGGCTCCAAATCCCACAGGTTAACAGAAATGAACCCCAGTTAACAGTTTTTCCCTTAAACAAAGCAGCTTCATTCAATTCCTCCCTGGTGACCTCCCACTGATTAGTCTACAGCTACCTGTCCTCAGTGAAGGAACTTGCACCCAGCAGAGCATCTCAGTAAAGTACATGCGTTTCCTGTGCTCCATCACCAGCACAGATAGTGAGTCTGTGGTTACTGTGCACCCTGGGTGAGAAGACAGGTGCTCTGTGTGTTCAAACATAACTGCTTGCAACTAAAAGGCTCCCTGTGTAAAGAAGAACTGAACTCAAAGCCTCCACGACATGGCTTCTAAGGACCATGATGGTCACAGCCCTAATCCTTTGAAAATAGAAAGAACAAGACCTCTTCCCAGTCTCTATACTTCTCTTTTGAAATCCTCCACGATACTCTGCTTTTTGGATACGTTCTGCACCTCTGCCTAGAGAGCCATCCGTTCTGTTGTCATGGCTCTTCTGTCACTCCCTATATGAAGTTACCACCTTGTGTTTCAGTTTCCTTGGAGATAAAAACCTTTATCTTGGAGAGAAGGTGATTAAAAGACTGGATGCTCATTAGGCTTTGAAAGGAAACAATTGAAAGGCTTCAGGAAGGTCCTGAAACTGACTAGATTCACTAAGCCTGTCTCTCCCCAAGCATAGATAAACAGTAAAGACACTCCCAGACTAGCCAAACTGTCTGGAAAAGGCTCAGATCAACCAAACTTCTTCAGAGTTAACCCTAACTCTATCCCTGACCTTAACTGCAGATTATATTATTCAGCAAGCTTTAGGCTTATAGCTTTGGTGATCTGTCGCCCCTTGTGGTAGGCCCTGATTAGGTAGCTAGTTTGAGTCATTTCTGTCCCCATAAGTAACCCCTCACTCATATTTCTCTAAGTATACCCCAATAAAACTCACTGGTTCATCAAATTCGATTTTGGTGGTGTCTATAATTTGGTCTATTGTTGGGAACTCCAAGTTCCCACTGCACCTCATGGGCCTAATGTGTCCTGTCATTCCTTTGCATGTTGAAGTCCCCCATGAACACCTCACAGTCTATGGCACACTCCCTCTCTTGATCATCTGAGTGCCCCTGTTGAGATGCTAGTACAGAATGCTGTTCTTTAGGCATGAAATGGACATCACCATCTTGTATCAGAGCCAGTTGTGATTGTCTTCAAGAGAGCCTCACGAGAGCAGACCTGTTAACATCCCTTTGTAGAAAGAGTAGGGGTAGGTCTGTAAGGCCACAGGGCCCTCATGTGAGATTACAGCCACTCCTCCCTTCTTGCACTCTCATCTGCAGACTGACTATGCAATCTCATTTGGGCCTTCAAAAGTTGCAATGGCTAAATGTACCTGGTTTCTGGAGGTGCTCAGAGGAAAGTTAACTGAAGTAGGGATTTAATCTTTGCAGCTCTTCGAAGGCTTTCAGTTACATTGGGCTGAGGCATCTCTGCAATGCAGCTTGTTCAGGGTTGTCCACACTTCTATAAGTAAGCCCAATGAACTCAATGATTCTTGCAGCTGGACTTGGTCAGAATGGCTCTTTTAGCCTGTCACTGGGTTCTATTTTGGGTGGACAGGCATCGTCTACAACTAATTCTTCAGGAAAAGTCACACAATAGATGCTAAGAGAGCTGGAGTGTTACAGGAAGCTAAGGCTCATTGTTGGGATCCTGTATGAAACACTCTGAGGAGGTGAGAGAGCACACAGAGGGAATGCTCTTTTAATCACTCAACATGGTGGCCAGATTCAGTACTGAGGAACAAGTGTTCCTAGCTCTGAACACAGAGCTTCTTAAAGCCCAGACCATGTGTTACAAGGAGTCACAGACCAGGAAAAAGGCACCCCGTATCACCTTCCCCATGGGAACTCAGGTTAGGATTTCAATCTCCATGCTATACTAACAAACCAAAGTATATGAGGAAATTAAATTCTTCTTCAGACTAATCTGTCTGTGGGAGATACATGTTCCTGAAACGGCTGGAAAGCAGGTGGCTATTTCTCTCCCATTTACTTACAACATTAAACCGAAAACGGCTTCTCATGAGGATTTCCTTTTATACCATCCCGTGCCAAATAAGAAAGTGATACAAGAATATTAGAAACCTTTTAAAATCTCCTCAGGGTGGGGTGGGGTGGGGAACACAGTTCTGGTTTCCTCTAGCATCATTGCCCAAAGGCAAAAACATAAAAATATACCAAGGAAGAGGAGCCTTTCCCACAAACTCAGCACCAATCTTGAATACTGAACTCACTTCTGATTTCAAAGGGGGATATTTCCATCCCAGAGCGCAGAGCTCCCACTGGGAACGCCCAAGTTACTTTGGAAATTATTTTCAACCTGAGTAGTTCTACATAGGTGAAATGGGGACTGAGCTAATCTAGCAATTAACACTGCTGCTCAGGGGCTCGGTTTAAATGCACTTCCTAGGAAATCACTTGCATTTGGACCCTGAGCTCCACTCACTGTGGTTTATTGCTCATATTTTCGTTCTCATTAAAGCCATGCTAATTCTACATCCTATTTAACTCTCCCCTCGAGCAAGCCAAGTGCTCTTCCCTCTACCTTTTGAATGCTCCCTCACAGCAGTCTCCTTCATGGGGTTCTTTTCTTTCCCAGTCCCCTCCACGTCCTGAGCACCTCCCTGTAATGTGCTATTTTTGAGACCACGTAATTTGGCAGTTAATGACACTTGGCACTGGCTTTCGCTTTATTCCCTCCACGTGGTACCGTTTTTTCTCCCCTGGCTTTAAGTCCTGTGTTTTGATTTTCAAGAGTGTCCTGGAGTGCTGAATACAAGTTTGGAAAAATATTTGCGGGTTGATTGTTTGTTCCAAAGGAGACTCTACTCAATAAGAGAAACTCAGGGAGGCTCAGAGACTAGGTGTTGAAAGGAAGAGCTCGGAATCTGGCCAACTCCATTACCTTCTACTTTGTGGCTTAGTGCAATTTCCTTCTCTCCTCCCTACCCCCTGACTCACCTTGAAGAGGAGGATAAGAAAGGTTACCTCCTTGGTGAGACTGCATGTGGAGTCAACAAGACAATGAATAAAAGGTGCACAGAGCAAAGAGAGGCTAGACACATCCTAAGCATTAAAGAAGTGATAACTGCAGTTGTCAACAGGTTTCCTCAGAACAAACTAAACCACCCAGCAAGCAAGAGGTACAGACCGAGCAACTGTCTCCTGAAGGACTACTTTGCTTGGCATTCCTCTTGATACTTTGGAATGCCAAAAATGTGAGTTGGATGTCTTCTCTTTGACTCTGCCCAATAACTCCTGGCTGGGTAGGGTGGCAAATCCCTTATGCCATCACTTAGGAGGCAGAGGCACGCAGATAGTGAGTAGAAGGCCAACCCCAGGCTACATAGTGAGATCTCATCTCAAAAAACCAAGACCACTTGATGCAGCTTTATGGTAGTATGTCTGTCTAGCATGTGCAAGGTCCTAGGTTTGCTTCCTGACACTGCCAAAATAATAAGACAAAATTTCAAGATATTATTACTAATTAGTTATTTTCTTGAGTTTATGTTCTAAATTTAGGGTTGGGTTTCCTTTACATAAATAACTATATCTTATTTTACTTTGTTTTGGTTTTATGGGGTCTTATGGGTTTCAGCAAGGAATCTTCCATTGAGCTATATCCAGTAACTATCTTAGAAATAGATTCCCAGTCTTATTGGTACTATGAAAGCATTTGCAGTCAAACTTCCAGTTTTCAGGAGCTAGGTACTTCATTTCCTTGTGCCTCCATTTCTTCATCTATAAATCAAGAGTCACAAAGTAAGCTTACTCACAGGTTTAAATGAGACACACAAAAAAAAAATACCTAGAAAGTAGCTTTTTTGGCCTTTTGAAAGAGTTACATGGAAAACTGTTACTGTAGAAACTTCCTAAAATATATACATATATAAAAGGAGTTTTAATGGAGTTTCCCTATGGTGGGGGCATACAACTTCAACTACAAATGATATGCTACCAAACCTCTTTCTGAGTTGTTGGTCCCATAGCCCTGCTCAAATATCACAAGCTATTTCTTGGTTATACTCCAGAACTTGGTGGTAAGACCCTATTGCTGAAGATAGTACATACTTGAGTCATAGAACATGAAGAAATCTAGCTAGACTAGATGTTCCACCCTTACTGGCTAGTGTGCACAGCGCTGGAAGGCACTATGTATATCTGGAGGAGAAAAGCAATTATCAGTGTCACCCAGCTGTGAACACTGCAAACTACAATAACTTATCTGGCAAGAAGCTATGCCTATAAGTGTAATAGTGACACACATGTCATGGGAGTAACCGAGTTCTCTCTCTCTCTCTCTCTCTCTCTCTCTCTCTCTCTCTCTCTCTCTCTCTCTTTGATTTAAGGCCCACTCTGTGAGATGGAACCATACCCAACACTGTCAATGAGATCCAGAATCTGAGGCCATATAGCTCTGAGGTGATGTAGAAGAAAATGTACTGCAATTCTTCTGCTCAACAAACATAGCAATAAATGCCTCCTAATGGCATATTACCAGGTTTATAGATCAGTGCATTGGCTAACCCTCATCAGAGAAGAATTTCTTTGCAGTAGATTGTGGTAAGCACAGGAACTCACAACTCTTGGCATACTTCTTTCCTAGGCAGAATGGCGACGTTGGTGACAGTATTGGCCCCATAGAAGGGAAGTGTAGGTGAAAGCTAACATCTCAAAAATACCCACCATGGGCATACCCAGAATAACACCTCAAAATTCTTTGGGTTCCTTGCATAATGATTTGAAAGGGCAGTTCTGGGAAGAAAATGTGCTTATTTTTCAAAGAAAGAAAGAGAAAAGGAGAGAAAGAACAAAAGAAAGAAAAGAAGAAAAGAAGGAAAGAAGAAAGGAAGAAAGCCAAATAACAACACTCTCACTAAATTTTGAATGTTTCTCAAAATAAGCTTTCTTTAAACTCTTCGTACTTCCTTTTCTTAAATAGAACTTTCTTATCTCTTTTTATTACATATTCTACTGTTTATAGGTAAACACCATTAAAGTCAGTCTTTCCAACACTTACAGAAAAGTTAAAAGCCACAAATACAAATGGAAATATAAAACCCTTCTGATAAAATGCAGCAAAGACACTGTGAAAGACGAAGCTTACAGCCACTCCACCTGGAGCCCAAGAACAAAAGTGTAGACTGTTCTAAGAGCTAAATCGTAAATCAACATGAAGGGTTGGGGTGCAGCCCAATGATAAATCACTTGACTAGTAAACATAAGACCCTGGATTCAGACCCTAGTATGACACAGAGAGGTTGGGATATGTTGAAGACATAGGATAGGTTCATAGGAATCAAGATATCAGGGTAACTTTGATGAGCGTGTGGATGCACTAGAAGTGGACCTGGAGAAAACAGAAGAAAATTCAGGCTGAAGCAGGGCTCACGCAGATACAGAAAGGAGTGCTACAGCCCATAGCGAGGATATCTTCACCACGGCTTGATCATTTGTTGAGGATGCATGTGGCATGACACTTAGAGGATGAGGGTTTGGATACAAATGTTCTCCTCTTGTCTTTCCATTTAATAATTCTGCAATGCTCTACATTCTCTATCTCCTTGTGTCTTGTCTGGGAAAAAAGGCTAATAATCAAGTATAGGGAGAAGTGAATAACATATAATAAGTTCCTGACATCATCCTTAACACAGAGAAATTGTATGCAGACATCAGTAGCTGCTGTCACTACCTCTCACATGGATTTTCAGGTCATAACAACCCAAGGCTACTGAGCATCTAGACCCTCCAGCCAGCTGTCTCCCCAGCCTAGTTTTGGTCTTACTAACAGCATTTTGACCAGTTGGCCTTCCTGTCTCAGGCATGGTGGGGAGGAAATGGTGACCACTGTCAGAGCACCCAGGTCTGCCTGTTGCATGTTGTTTTAGACTTTGTTTGACAATTGAGTGTTTGGAAATCGTGCGTACAGAGTATGCTCATAGGAGGTATCAATAGTAAGTGCCTTGACGGGCACCAAGTTACCCAGCCCAGATTCACCTGCTTTGCCATCCTCCTTGACCTTTGCCCAACAATGATTCTCCTGGATGATGTCTTACCCGTGACGTGGAGCTTTTCATCGGTGACCTCGGCCTTCAGATAAATCCGCCCCCTCTTCTCTGTGTGATCCATTCCGCAGAGGCTAGGGACGTTGATCACACACTGTTTGTGAACATTCATGTCGCAGGCTGTGAATCAAGAAGGCAAAGGGGTAAGGTGGGTCATATGGGCTCACATCCCTGCCTCCGTGTTTTGGTGTCTGAGAAGTGGGGCTGATTCTTCCCTAATGTGATACTTTGCTATAATGTCTCTGGTGACATGAAGTGTTAGCAGATGTCCCTTCCAGCACAGGCTTCCTCCTCTGAGTGGCAGTATCCTTAAAATATCTACCTCACATTTGTTCAGTTTTTCCACAGCGAAAGAACCTGGGTTGTTCTTCTGTGACTGTTTCAAATATTTCACAAAATCTACACCAGTGAATGTATACAGGGTTCAGACTAACTACTAAATAGTCTATGTGCACGCAGGCATGCAACATGCAAATTTTTAACAGAGGATTCACTTCTCTGATGAGAATTTGTTCTGCCTTTCTGAGCTGGCCACCAGGAATGTGACAATTTTTGGGCTGAGTATAAGAAATTCATAAAAATTTCTTTCCCTCAAGTAACTCAGTATTTTTGGGAAGGTGTAAGTATGTCACCTTATTTTTTTTTTTAAGGAATTTGTGTTTGATATTTTAAACCTGTCTTCAAATATTTAAATATTAATCCAAGTAAAACAAATACATGCCTGGCATAAGCCATTCCTTACACTGACATTATGTAGGCGAGACAGGGGGAGGATAAAAAAAGATCAGTCTTATTTCCATAAACCAAAGCAACCCTGAGAAGAATCCCCAGGGCTGACTACAAACATGAGGCTGTGTAGGTGTGCTGGTTCCGCCTTCCTGGTACCTTGGGCTTTCTGGAATCCTCACCCACTCTCCCTGGGATGTTAACAAGATTAATCTGCAATATTCAAGGCAGAACCTGGCTATTCCTTTCATTCTCAATGTTTAATCTGAACCTGGAAGCATACCTTTTTTTGAAAAAGTCATAAATAAGACCTATTTGCTACAATTAAATACTGAAAACTGCTTCCCACATGTGGATCCCCTCAGGTTTCTGTTCACAAAGCTCCCTGTTCAATATGCTGTATTGGCTGGGGCTTAGTGACGAAGAGTCTTGCGAAGTTGTGCTGTTCATGTCCCAAGCCCTATCTATCCTTGGGTACCTGAGGCACGAGCTGAAGTTTGAGGATGATTATTACAGGGCCTTGGAAAGAATATGGGTACCAAGGATGGTGTGGGGGGCATGAATACATACTGGGGTCACACTTGGGAGTGAACACACATGGGTTGTACTCTGGTTTTGGCTCTACTCGAAACAGCTTTTGTACCTTGGGAAGTTCCTTTGCACACTCTGATTCCATTTCTGACCCTACAAACTAAAGGGTTGGCTGACATAAGTGGTGGCTAGCACTTTCCCCACCACGAGGAACTGTGCACAGAGCACAACAAGAAAACAGACAAGGGTGTGCACAGGGATGGTTGCATGTCTGCTAAGGCACGGTTGGGATCCTGATGCCGTCGCTCATTCTCCTCCTTCCAGGAAGGAGCCCCCAGAGAGCAAGTCCACAAAAAAAGAATTTACAAAAACCATGGCTTGGGTCAGTGGCTTTCAGAATAGTTTAGAAATGGAGTTCTTTTTTTTTTTTTTTCCCCAAGTGAAATCTAAAGCAGAATCCTAGTATGTAAAACCATACAATGTTATTGTCAAAAATTTAGCTAATAAATTCAGATTTATAGAGTTTATTTATTACCAAGACATTCAAGAGTAGCCAGGAAACAAAACCCTAAAATGGATGGTTTGTGAGGCTACTTAATGTCTGTCATGGGTGGGAAGAGCCCCCAAAGTTTGGGTGCTGGAAATTTTACCCAACGTAGGAGGGGTCTTGGGGGGGGGGGTAGACAGTAGTACATGAGGTTGTGAGCATGACTCTGAGGGGTTCCTACGATGGCACTGTGGCTTTATAAACAGAAGAGAGCTCTCAGCTAGTGTCCCAGTCTACCTTTCCAGAGGAGGCCCCTCTACCATGTTCTCATGTTACAATAAGGCTAAAGGCTGGTCCTTTATTCTAGGACATCTCAGCCCCAACAGCTCTGAGATTAAATAATCTTTATTCTTTGTAAAGTACCCCCATTTCAGGTACATTTGCAGCAGCAAATGACTAGAAACCATATCTTGCCGTTCATCTGTTTCTGCATTGTAATTAAAATCACTTGGCACATAAAATCCTTGCTTCATCTGGAAGAGAATATACAAGTGGGGATGGGGTGGAAGAGCACACCTCCCCCTTCCCCCAGCAGACTTCTCAGGGGAGTGCATTGATTGGGGGAACTTGGTGACAGGCTCTACCACTTGAGTGGGGCTGAGATATTAATGTTGCAGCCTCCTGCAAACTGTGTCAAGGTTGACATGTATGCCACACATGTGAGTGTTCATTTTTGCTCCATGTTTAAAAATGATGTTAACGTTTACTTATTGTGCTGCCCTGGCCACAGCACACAGGTGGAGGTCAGAGGCCAATCTGCTCCTCCCTTCCATCCATCATGTGGCTTCCAGAGATTGATGCCAGGTTGTCGATCTTGGTAGCAGGCATCATCACCCACTGGACCATCTCTCCAGCCCTGCTCCAAGTTTTAAAATGGCTAAAAATACATTTACAAATGTACTTGGGATTACCATTTTTTAGAAACACTGAAAATGACTAAAATGATGTGTTTGGAAGCTGAGGGCTTCTTGAGGTACAGAAGCCACTGGCGTGGATGATAAGGCCATTAACCTGCACAGCTAGGTAAGCTGAACGAACCCTGGGCTCTGGGAGACTTTCCACGGCTCCAGCATTCACATACTCTGATGCATGCCCAGCACCTCAGGATACAGAGCTCCATGGTCGATGTAGTTCTTAGGAATGAGAGCCTGCTGGTGCTTGCCTAACAGTTATTAAGAAAACAGGCTTAGCAGCCGCCTTTTCATGCCTTAAACATACACGTTTTTATTTAAGTTCCAGCTGGGCAGATTTGTCACTAGAGAATTAGTGAAACAGAAAGCAAGCTTCTGAGGCTATGTGTTTCTCTCCTTTGGTGTTGGATAAGGATGCAGATGTGACCGTGGAGGAGGATGGAAATGGCATCCTGTCCCCAGTGTCACTGACCTCCATGGTGTCACACATAACCTGGATGCTATAGACCCATCTGCTCACCACCGGGCAGAGTGAGTGAGCTCAAGATGCCACCCTGGATTTTGTGCTCGCTTTAGCTTTGGTTTTATGGAGAAGTCTGCTGGATTTTTCCACAGTCCACCCACTAATTAGAGGCATAGGAAGATAATGACTGGTTTCTTAGCTTATTTTGAAGCCAACCAAATGTGGAATCTGGAGGTGGGGAATCTTCTGTGGGGTTTGACTAGCCTGCATTTTACAGGGATTGAAGATCTCTCTCTCTCTCTCTCTCTCTCTCTCTCTCTCTCATACATACATACATACACACACACACACACACACACACACACACACACACACACACACACAATGTGACAGTACCAACTAACTTCATTTATAAACCAAATTATCTTTGGGAGGGTCATAGTTAGACAAGTAAATAGTTAGAACAAACCAGAGTCCAGAACCTGGAGAAGAGAGCAGTCCCTGTCTTTGAGCCCTGTCTTTATCTGAACCTATTCTCTTTGGTGGCAAGCTGTTGTGGAGAAGTTTCTGAGATCTTGGCCCTGAACAAAGCCAGACATAAGCTATAGAGCCTGGCCAACTACTGGAAAAGAAACTTACTGTCACATTTCATCCCTTGGTGGATAAGTCCATAGAGCAGGGACCCACAGTGATCACAGAAGGTAGGGCTTCCATATGTGTGGATTTTGAACTTGTGCTTGCTCCTGGGGTCCTGGAGGGAAAAGAACAGCATTAATTTCAGGTTGATTCAGCTAAGTTCACAATCTATTTTCATTGCACATTTTGGCTAGTATTAGACTGTATATTGTTCCCTAGAGTCAGAGAAGTGTGCTCTCTCTCTCTTCCTCCCTTCCGTCCTCCCTCTCTTTCTCTTTCTCTCTCTCCCTCTCCCTCTCCACCCCTCTGTGTTCTGACTATATCACATTTTAATGTAGCAAACACGCATGTTCCCCCTGATACATACCTTTAAGGTATAGAATTTGTACATAGTCAATGACAAAGTTTCCATGAATGTTGTCACTTGAAGCCTACCATCATCACAGTCTGGGAAGAGGCATGTTCAGTGTTTCAAAGTATTCCTGTCCCTGTACCCAGAGACACCCCAACATCTAGCAAGGCAATGGCCCACAAGAGACAAAGAAACTTATAAAGCTGGTATGAATAAGCAGAGGTCTGGATCCTTTTGGAAGTCTCTTGGCTTCCAGAATCCTGATAGGCTGTTGAACCAGATCAACCCTAAGATTGACAGGACTGACCTCTCGATTGTGCACTATCTCCAGAGTCTGTGTATTTGTATGGGAGAGGCATCAATGGTTAGAGGTAAACCCACTGGGGTAGCCCTTCCTCAAGTATAGATGCAGACTCATTGCTTTCTCTAGCAGACCATACAGAGTGTGAGGGTGCAACCAGAGATCTATTCTTCTAGGTTCCTATTCTTCAGTGCACAGATAGAGAAACAGAAATGATACACACACACACACACACACACACACACACACACAGTGCCATAGTGAATCTGAATTCTGGAGTCTCTGGCTGGATTTTGGTACCTTTCAGAGGCATGGATTTGGACAAATGACTTGTTCTTCCTGTCTCATCTGCAAACTGGAAAGTCAGCATCAGCAAACTTGCAGGGTTATAACAAGGACAAAACAAGCCAACTTTGTAAACTGGTTAGAGGAATGCCCTAGTAGGACACTGTCCAGGGCAGGGTGAGTGTGCAAGCGGCAGAGAAGGGTGGTGCTAGCTGCTGGTTCTAGTGGTGGCTTCTCCTTCTCCTCTTCCTCCTCCTCTTCCTTTCTTCTTCCCCTTTCTTCTTTTCTTTTCATCTTAATTTTCCTCATGGTACCTCTCCTCTTTGTATTCCACCCCCCCACCCCAACTATGTGGCCTAGGCTTGTCTTGAACCTTCAACTCTCCTGTCTCAGTACTTCTCAGCACTGCAGTTTTGGGATTAAAGATGCATACCACCACACATATCCCCCAGCTCCTTCAAGGAGAGGACTGAGCAAAAAGATCTTTGTGTGCTATTTGAACAACAAGCTAATGTCATAGTCAATAGTCACATACAAGTTCCTTTTCTCATGAACCTGGAGTGTAGCCTGAGTAACTGCTAGAGCACAGAGGGCAAACTGGGGGGAGGGGCAGAAGACAGGGGTTCCATGAAGATACATTAAGCACAGGCTCTCCTCGAGGCAGGTGTTGCCCACACAGAAAAAGACATGCTGGGCTTCTGACTTTCCAAGGCACCTGAGCACCAAAGGTCTAACAGGATTCCAAAGGCAAGTGTGGCTTTTGGTTGACTTTGAAACCCACAACCCAAGCTAAAGATATCCCAAATGAATGATTATGATTGCTTTTTAAAGGCATAGGTTGGGAAATTCTGGAATGTCTTAATCATGCAGAAAAGTTTAAAGAAAAGCAAGCCAGATACTAACAGATGTATCCATTAGCTATGGTAAAGGTGAACACGTCTCCTTGTTCCTCATTATAATATTGTCACCCTCATCTTCCAGAGATGGTAATGGCCACGCCCCCACCCCCCCACTCCCAGATTTCCATGGCTCATACATGTTGGAACTAGAATCTGATCACCCAATTCTTACTGTACAAGCTTTCAGTCTACCCAGCATGAAGAACTGGTTCTTGCCATCTCTTAAACTTCTAGAGCTATACCTCAGTTTTTTGAGGGAGGGGTAGATATACCAGCTTTTTTATAAATAAAATCTCAGAATGCAACCATGCTCACTTAGTGATGTGGTTTCTGTGGCTACAATGGCAGAGTTCAACATTTGTGGCAGAGATGGAATGGGCTACAAAGCCAAAAATATTTACTACCTAACCTTGTAAGAAATATTTGCCAAGCCCAGCTTTAGGGCAACAGGCTTCATATAACAGGCTATCAGTATCTAGATGCTCCCATAATCTCAGACTCTGGGGAGGAGCCTCCACTTGCTGTTCCACCTTCCCCCACCCCCTCTTCCTTCCCTCCTCCTTCCCGCTCTCCCTCCCTCCCATTCTTTTTGGATACAGAATATTACTATGTAGCCTAGACTGGCCTCAGACTCTTTTGTTAGCTTGTTGAATAGTGGGATTGCAGGTACATGCTAGCCTGCTCTGTTCCAGTCTGTGCTTTAACAGCAGTCTAGGAAAGATTATCCCAAGGTTAGAAGACTGGGAATCGGTGCTGTAGGAGGTCATTTCACAGACAACAGGGCCTCACAGTAGTAGCTGAATACATGTGCTGACGACCAGCGATATCGTTTTCTTTTAAAATTTATTTATTTATTATGTGTATATGTGTGCATGTGCATGCACATGTGTGCCTATGTATATGCCACCTTGCCCATGTGAAGGTCTGTGGATGACTTCTGAGATTTGTTTTTTTTTCTTCCACCATGTGATTTCCAGGGATCAAATTTTGGTCCTAGGGTGTAGAAGCAAACACCTTACCTAAGTAGCTCATGATTAGCAGTACCCTCAAAGCAACCATTATCTGCCCTTCTAAAGGCCCCTCTCTGGTCACAAAATATCTCATGTCCTTGTGGGAGTATTTTCCCTAGATATTAATGACTACGAAGATGGAGTGAAGAGCAGCTGATCAGTTACTCCGATGTCTGAGGCATGGGCCAGAATGCTGAAGATCAATTATTTGGACCCATGTTGACAGTGAAGGTTGTTCCCTACAATGTGGAGGGCAAAGGAGATGCTGGGGGGCGGCGGGGGGGGGGGGAAGTAGCCAGGTTGCCTGCAGAGATACGGCATCAACAACTGGAAGCAAATGAAGAGTGGCAGCTTACTGCAAACCCTCCGGAGGATGCACAGGGCAGTCAGCCCTGGGGGTGGCTGTCCTGCCAGCTGACTGTCATACACATCTTTATTGACGTGACAAGTGGGCAGCAGGCCTCCCTTTCAGGAAAACCTAAGTTTTACTCATCTGACACTCATATGGCATCTCCAGGCTCTAAGTGCTGGGAGGCGTAGACAAAGAGGAAGCCATGACTGCTACTTCTTGTGTGTGTGTGTGTGTGTGTGTGTGTGTGTGTATCTGGAGAGCCACCAGGTCCCAGAGTCCTTCACTACCAAAAGTGTGTGTGTAGGGCCCTCGATTTTATTTATGTTATGATGGCCGTATGTGCTCGCGTGAACTCCGGCAGCATATGAGCACACGCAAAGGGTTTGCAACCTGTTAGGAGCTGGAAAACTATAAGAAGCTGTTATTGTGTTAGCCATAGAAACAAACTTCATGAAGCCCAAGGTTTTTCTAAAATACTTCAGTGGCATGGGCTGTTACGGAAACATCCAGTGATCTGGGTGATTCCAGCCTTGACCGGGTGTCAGAGTGGAGGCTGAATGGGGGATACATCTTCAGTTCCGCTTCCAGCACACTGTCTCTAGCCTCCAGGAGGTCCCTTGGCAATCACCCCCATGTGGCCTGGATTAGCTCATGCGTGGTCCCAGTTTAAAGGTCAAGGGGCTGCTATTGCCTGCAGAGAGGGATGAAGCAGAAGGGCGGAGACCCACGCAGTGTAACGCACGGCGCCAGGTCTGACAAGAGAAACAACCTTGTTACCAAAATGGGACTCACCATGCTTCAGAGAAAGCCACTGGAGCAGAAGCTTGCCTAGGCTGCCTGCATTTATCCCAGAGCCACTGAGGAGAGGAGTGTTGGCCTTCTCTGGGCCTTGGTTCCCTATATCTGAATCCTGGACCACGGAGGTGAGAACAGGGTTCCACACGAGATCTCACAGAGCCCCGAGCTTGTCAGGAGGTGACCGGTGCCGCTGAGGGTGGAGACAGAAGAGAGCAAAGCAGGGAGGCGAGGCTGCTGCTAAGATTAAAGTTGGGAACAACTGTACTAAGTGGTCCCTTCCATTCTGTCTTGATATTTAGAGAAAGAAAACACCAACAAAATCCTTTTTATTTTAAAATCATTAAAGACTCCCAAGAATTTGCAAAACGAGTACAGCCTGTTCCTCTTTGCTCTTCATCCAGCTTTTCCAGTGAGAGCATCTTGAGCATCTTACATAACCACAGCATGTTAGCAGAGGGGAGATGCTGCTGCCGGCTGACTTGCAGGCATCCTAGGGTCCCTGGATTCTCTGTGCATAGTTATAACAAAAGGACTTTCATTTTACACCATATAAATTGAATATACTGTCTACAGGGGAGGGAATACAGTCCTGTTTGCTGAGCACATAGCATGAACTCCAGAGGGACATCAACAGAGGTACCTGTCCATGAGCTCCATAACTGATGGATCTCACGTGAAGGGGTTGAGGAGGGTGACTCCAAAGATCTATCCAAAAGTAGAAGTGGAAAGTTCCTCTCTAAGCAGTTCTTAACAGAGTCATTTCAAATACCTGGCTGACTGAGGGCTCAGCCAGGTGTACAGCCAGCCTGAGTCATGGGGAGATTGAAAGGCTATGGGCCTTCCAGATGGAGAGTCACCAGCTACAGTGGGCACTGAAGCCCAAGTGTGTTTATGTATAAGTGTTTATGTATAATTCCTGAACAGCATTGGGGCTCTCTCTCTGTCACACTTGTAATCCCTGGTGCCTTTACCTGCTGGCGGTACCCACTGTGTTTCACCTATGCCTTTGCCAATGATGGCTTCTACCTGTGACAGCCACAAGAATTCTGTCTGTTGCAACTGATTCAGGGGTAGTAAGAAAGAACACTGTTTTTTTTCGGAGGACACACACACACACACACACACACACACACACACACACAAGCAAAGGAAAGAGCTCTGAACCAACATCACTAAATTAGCAACTGTGACAAAACCAAGACAGGCTATGAGGGTTTAAGTATAAACAATCTTTCAGAGCTCCCCAGGGAGCAAGGTGAGAAGGGAGAAGAATTAGAGGAGGATTCTCTGGGATGGCAAAGCTGAGTCCAGCAATCTTCCCAGTATATCTCTAGCATCGGTTGTCTCTGACATGGTACACGCACACTCTACACAGCAAGGCAAATGCGTCTTTACAGACCTGGGCTCTCATCATACTCTATTTGAAGGTTCTAGAGAAAACTGTCCCATGGGTCACGTGTGGTAGGTAAGCTTGGCCATAGCACGTAAAGGAGGGTCTGTTTTAGAGTAATCCCTTCTAACTAGCCTCGGTAGTCTTTCCCTTTTAGCATATGTAAATGCTCCTTTTAACTTTTGGAGACCGCCTCTGTTTGAGGGGAGTATAAAACCCTCTTTCCATAGACGTTGTCTTAGCCTGATGTTATGTTCTCACAGACTTTGCAAATGCTCCACTCAGAGGCTTCTACTGTCTGTGTGGCTTTGGTGAAAATGGAGGCTTTGCCTATAGGGTCTCTCATAGGTACAAATGAAATCTCACTTGTGAATCTAAATCTGGATTTATTTCCAAAAAACAACCAATGGGGGAGGGGTCTGCAAGTTCTATCATAGCATCTGCTAGCCTGTATCTTATATCTTAGCTCTAAATGTAGTAACTTGATCAGCTTTCCCTGGAAAACTGTGTCAACATTCCTATCAAGATGTTTCCAAGACTTCCTCCTCCTCCCATTCCTCCTTCTCCTCCATCATGATCACCACCACCACCATCATCATCTGAAACTGGTTAAAAACAAGCCCTTAGAACTGCACTGCATAGGTTTTGATGCCGATGGAGCTTTGGACTTTGGGCTTCCTAGATTCTTCCTTGCTGGACTCTATGTCTGTACTGAAGACAATATGTTGTAGGTGAGTTTGCAGTCTACCTTTAAGGAGGGAGAGTGGTCCAGCCATGGACAGAGTATAGCCTCTAGATGATCCCTGAGCTGAAGGAGGCAGGCAGCTGCTAAGGATGGAGATGAGGAGTCCATGCAAACAGGCACTTCACATGTCGTTCTTACCTGACAACTAAGGAAGGCAAGCTTTGGTCGGTGTGTGTGTGTGTGTGTGTGTGTGTGTGTGTGTGTGCGCGCGCGCGCGTGCTCCCATCCTGCATTTTCTACCCATATCTGAATCCCTCCCACATGCCCTGGAGGTTTCTCAGAGGATCTAAATGCCTGTCCTTGAAAGCCTCAGGGTCAGGCTTTCTGAGTTCCCGGGGCAAGGCTGTTTTTAATCCAGTGGAGCTCTGGGGCGCAACTTCCTTGTGCAGCTCCACCAAGCTGCTTCCTCTAAATACCAAGGAAAATTCCCTGCTCTTACCATCTGATGTGTTCTCATGAGTCATTCTTGGAAGCCAGGCTTGGGTCTAAATGTCACCCACATGCTGACTACACAGGCAACACTGAGTACTCTGCCCCAAGGCTTAGGCTGGCATCATTATTGTGATCAGAAATTTCTTAGGAAATTTCTTTCTTTTTTTTTTTTTAACTCCATGAAACAAAAAGAAAAAAGAAAGAAACGTATTAAAAATGTTGTTTTATTAGCAAAAACTGCAGGTATTACCCAAACCAGAGTGATTTTCTGTAACGTGGCTATTACTGTAATTATTACATTGTGTCTCACCTATAAGAAGGGCTCAGCTCATAGCCTTTCTCAGAGGCTACATCAGTCTAGATCTCTCTACATGGGAGCTTTGGAATGTTCAGTGCTGGCTAGGGAGAAGCTCAGGGGTCAAACCTTTGCCTAGTTTGCATTAGAGCCCCATGTTCCATGTCTAGCATCATATAGAACTGGACACAACCCCAGCACTGCAGGGGATCAGAAGTTAACTTGAGCTATATAGCAAATTTGATACCAACCTGGGAAACATGAGACTTTGTTGTACACAAAATAAAACAAAAAGGAAACGAAACAAAATCCAAAACTTTGTCTTTGGCCAGGCTGGCCTATTTAAGAAAGAACCCGTTCCTGGTGGCAGAAATTCATTTTGCTTCTGTGAAGTAGCCACGTTTTATTCTAATGAATAGCAATCATCGTCTTTAAAATAAAATTTAAAATCTTTTTAGATTTTTTTAATGAGAATTTTACCTGCATGTATGTATCACACCACATGCATGCCTGGTACCTGTGGTCAGCAGAGGAGGACATTGAGTTTCCAAGATCTGGAATTACTGATGGTTGTGAATCACCATGTGGGTGTTGAGAACTGGTAAGAACTGAACCCAGGTCCTTTGCAAGGGTAGCAAGTGCTCCTAACCACGGACCCATCTCTCCAGCCCCAAACACTAGTCATCTTTATAGCCGGCTAACTTATCAAACCAAGCTTCATCAGTAGGATTCTAAAGAGTCCCTGCCCAGGTGAGCAAGATGCTGTCATTAAACTTGAATCCACTGAGTCTTTTAAAGTCCATATAATTCTCCCCCTGAAAGGCAACTGCTAAATAAATTACAATATACTTACAGTACTGATGACTATGTAATAGCTGGAGCAAATTAGCTAGCTCTTTCTCTAATAGCATGGGCTGAGCACCAAGGACTACTGTCTGACAAAAAGAGCAAGTCACAGAATCGAACATGGGCTAGAGTGACATTTATGTCAAAACCAGAAACATAAACATGGCCGTTCCTCCACAGAAAAATAGCATGGCTTTTCTCTCAATAGATTTGTAAGTAAAATGCCCCCAGGAAGTGTGGGGACAGACAGGTTCAGAGATGAAAGTGAAAGGACACTTTGAACAATATCTGAGAAGATGTAGGGGAAAGATGGATTCATGCATCTTCCCTGCATTCCGAATGAAGTCTCTCTGCTTACATTGGTTATGTTTCATCTGCTTCACAAGACGTCAGCTACATGTTAGAGAAACAGAGGCAGATATCATATCTGATAATGAATGGACTCTGCCTGAAGTTCCTTGAGCACCCTACATGAGGTAATTATGAGGGAATTTGGCAGCACAAGCTACATCTTTAAAAAGTTACGTTCTGGGGTTGGAGAGATGGCTCAGAGGTTAAGAACACTTGATGCCCTCCCAGAGGACCTTCATTCAGTTCCTACACCTGTGTCAAGGATTTTACAGTGATCTGTAACTCTAGTTCCAGGGAGATCTGACACCTTCTTCCTGTCTCCCCCAGACACTCACATGTACGTGCACATACTCCACAGACACAGAAAATATTTTTAAAAAGGTATAGTTTGGCTTATATCTCCCTATTTTATATAGTGTATGTACATACCAATTTTTGGATATTGATATATATATATGAATGTCAAATTTGAAATTACCAAAGAATCATTGATAGTTCCCGAATTAAAATGTTTTAA
Organism: Montemys delectorum; assembly: GCA_019843815.1. Classification (NCBI taxonomy): domain Eukaryota; kingdom Metazoa; phylum Chordata; class Mammalia; order Rodentia; family Muridae; genus Montemys; species Montemys delectorum. The sequence goes on from JADRCD010238551.1 coordinate 30,842, forward strand.
ATGTGAAAATACTTACACAATAAAGCCTAAGCAGTGTTCATTTGAAAATCAACACACTTTCTAGCTATGCTTCTTCATCTTATTTTCAAATGGTTTGCTGTGTACCTACTATGTGTCAGTGGCATGCACCAAGTAGGAAAGACTTCAGTGGGATCCTAGTCTCACTGCAGGCAAGTTAAGTTATGCTGCAGGAGCAAACCACTCCTATATTTCAATAGCTAAACACAACACTTATTTCTCGTCCCTTTGAGATCTTCCTCAGAAGACAGCCTCTGATAGGGGTAGACCCAAGTCGTCTGGCAGAAGATAAAGAGAAAGGTCAGGGTGATATTACTCAAAGTCCTTTTCATCCCTCACCTAAAAATGGTGCCGCCATTTCTTCTCCGACTTCACTGGCTCAGGTACGATGCACAGGAGTGCTGAGAGTCAACAAGGCAGAGAATATATAACCTCCTCCCCACGCGTGGACAACAAAGGCTTGACTATCACTACCTTCGAGGAACCTCCACAGGCTTAGTCTCAACCTCCTGTCTCTACTAGTTGGCAGAGAGCTACAGAGTGGGTGACTGTGTCCAAGTGAAACCACACTAAGCCGGTGATGCCGAGTGAAACCATCCACTGTTCAGATATCATGGGTGTGTGCACAGCAATAACAGGCCAGGTCCAAATCTCACTGGCTTACCTCCTCATTCACTTCTCATTCCAATACCAGTGGCTCCAGGGTGGGAGCACTTACTGCTCATCCTGGAGGAGGGGGAGTAAGGAGGAAGGACTGCTGCGGGGCTAAACCAGGTTCAGGGCAAGAGCACAGTGCAGGTGAAGTTTCACCTTGCACACAGCCTGACCTTTAGCAGGGGAGTATATGTGTGCTCTGCTTCCTGGGAGAAGGTAAATGTCATACAGAAGGACTCGGGATGCATGGGCCTCTTATAGGTGAGGGGACAAAGGGAGGGGCAGTGCAATCTTGCACACACTCCGTGTTATTTCTTTACACTATAATACCAGCAGTTTGTGGGAGATTTTAATCTAGAAAATACATTTATTTTTTTCTCATATTTCCATATTGAGTTCTCCAAGAAAAATCAATCTATTTTTTTTTCAAACAAAATCTCAATAATTAGATTTTACCAATGAAGATTCAGGAGCCAGATGCTGGGCTGAAAGCCTGCTAGCTCAGAGAGGCAGAGAAGGCAGCCAGCTGACCTTCCTCCTCAGCTGAAGTCCCAGAAGGACAAAGCTCCTCCTCCTCCTTCTCCACACTGTCTTTAAAAACCCTTCAGACTGAATGCCCCTCCTTTGTAGTTTCTGTATGTCTCTCTAGCTGTCTCCTGTCAACTGATCACTTGCTCTGCCTCTTGACCTATGGTTGACTTCATTTAATCCTGTTTACAATACTCAAGCAGAAAGCCCATGGATTAAAGGTATGTGCTAAGGCTAAGCTACACCATGCCTAAAACCAGGTTTTTCCATTAAAAAACACAATCTCAGGGTTCATAGTCTGATCAAATATCCTACAACATATAATTTTCCCATTTATTTTTACCTAGGTTTATAATAACCAAGAGAAGTATTTGTAATCAGGAAAGTATCATATTAAAATGGCATTAACTTTTTTTTTTTTTAAATAGTCTTGGATTTGTGAGTTATAAGAGGCATGGTTCTCACCCTTCCTAATGTGGCAACACTTTAATACAGTTCCTCATGTTGTGGTGAACCTCAATCACATAATTAGTTTCCTTGTTATTTCACAACTAATGTTGTTACTGTTACAAATCACAATATAAATATCTGATATACAAACCTTGTAATAGGGTCATATGACTCCCAAAGGGGTCGTGACCCACACAGGTTGAGAACCATGGATATAGAGCATTACAGGGGAAACCCCTCATTTTATTTTCTCTAGAATTTAGAACCAGAAGCAGATGTTGGTGTAATGCTGTGGGCAGACTTTCTATGGTCCAGATGCCACTCATTCTGAGCATAGTTCCATGAGGCTTCATAGTATTCTTATGATACAGGCTGTTTTTCACCAATTCCCACGAGATCCCCTCTTCCGGTCTTGGGATTCTCCCTTCTGGTTATGAGTTTCCCCGCCCTGAGCTCATGCTAGTCGTGGATCTGTTCACTATTAAATATTAATAGCATTTTTAAAAGCACCAAATAATGTCCATGCTAATCAGAGAATTGTTTGTCTCTAATGTTATGGCTTGAAAATAAAAAGAGTACAGGAGGCCTCCTAATTATGAAGACCCCAGCCAGCCCTCTACAGATTTATGCCTTAAAGCATTCGTGGCCAAGTTCACTCAGTCTTGTGGTAAATGAAAACACATGAGTCTCTAAGATCCCATCAGCTTCACTATCTATACAAGACAGGCTCGGGTCATTGTGTGAGAAGTCCTGTTGCGGACTGAGTGATGGTCAGGGACAAGTCTTGAAACCTAAAACCTTGTGTTAGCAAGATAACGCTCCTGAGATTTTACGCTTATTTTTGTCACACACGTGAAATAAACACTAGTTTTACAAAGGCTGATTGTGTCTTGCTAATAGTCTTGTGAAGTTCCCTAGACTATGTACTTTATGTACTGCAAAGTCCAAAGGGGCAGTGTCCTGGCTTTAGAGATGTCTGATTCCCTACAACGATTATTGACTAGTCCCTGGCTATTTCCCCAGTAATAACCCCCTTCTAAATATGAAGGAGGCATCACCTTTTGGTAGTATCAGTTCTTTTTGGTGTTAACCTCACTTTGTAAAAAATGAACAGTTTATGGTAAAAATATTAATTATTCTAGTTTTTTACATTAATGTCCTTTATTCATAGGCTCACTTATATAAGTAAATTATATTTGTTGTAAAAACTAGATATAATTTTGCTGGATTTGACAAAAAGATAGCTAAATTGAAAAAACTATAAATTAACATTTTTGTATATTTAATTTATCTGGTATATTTAATTTATCAGATATATTTGAGTCACACAAGCAGGGAGGTAGAGTATTTTCTGTAGAGACTAATCTGGGGTTTTCTTAACCTAACAGTTTAAATAAAGTTGTTTCCATGTCACTATAAAGCAGTGTCCCATCTACCTGTGTGACATTTTGTGTGACGTGGATGTACTATGGCTGGTCTAGTCAAGTTTCATTTCCCATACATTTAGGCTCTTTCCAAATTTTCAATGTTTTAGGAATCAAGACCAACATGATTTACAAGCAGATATAGGCCAAGAGCCCTGCCAGTTCTTTGGGAGAAAAGCTAGGAATGGAGATCTCGGGCCAAACAGATGAATATTTAAAATATCGAATCTAAGAGCTATGCATCTGTTATGGTAAGAGGCTCTAGTTTTGACACAGCTGCTTAGTTGGAGCTGCATGAGTGCTGAGCCCTGTGAGTAAGCTTGAAAGTTAACACTTCCACGGGAGCTCACATGGCAGGTTAGCCCGTGGGTTTCCACATACGCTTCCTGGTGTGCTCAGTGATCACCTCTACTGTCCAGAGGCCCCTCTCCTCTCCATTGAAGCAAGTTCCTGACTCTTCAAGAGGAAATTTCCTTGCCTTCCCCTCCTCTCCTTCTTCTCCCTCTCCCTCTCCTTCTTCTCCTTCCCCTCCTCCTCCTCCTCCTCCTCCTCCTCCTCCTCCTCCTCCTCCTTCTCTCTCCCTTCCTCTCTCTCTCTGTCTCTGTCTCTCTCTCTCTCTCTCTCTCTCTCTCTCTCTCTCTCTCTCTCTCTCTCTCTCTCTCTCTCTCTCTCTCTGTCTGTCTAGGGATACGATCTTGTGCATGCAGGGAGAACACTCTACTGCCGAGATGCTCTATCATGGAGCTACATCCTCAGCACCTACTATTTTTTTTTTAAATTAATTTCACCCTAAATTTTACCTTATTATTTCATTTTTGAGGTAGGTTTTGGATGTCATTTTGAATAACCCTGACCTGACCATGTAACCCAGACTAGCTTTGAACATGCAGTAGTCCTCTTGCCTGGGCCCTCTGGGTGCTGAAATTGCAGGCATGAGGTAACATGTTTGGTCTCAGTTTTAGTATTTTAAGACAGGGTCTCACTAAGTTGTCTATGAGGCCTTGAATTGACTCTGCTGTGAATAACAGCAGGCAGACTGCAAACCTGTGTTCTTCCTGCTTCAGCCTCTCTGGAGAATTTATGGTATGTTTGATTTGAGTGGAAACTTTCATTCCTTTTTGAAAAGTAGGAGTTGTGAAACACCAAAAGCCCTATTTTTTTTGTTTATGTTTTCTTTTTCTTTTTTTGCATAGTGAACCCTCAAAAATTTGCTAGTTGCCAATGGTTGTCCCAAGCTATGAAAATACACATCTCAGCCAGGGATGGTAGCTGATAACTTTAGTCTCAGCACTGGGGAGGCAGAGGCAGGTAGATCTCTGTGAGTCTGAGGCCAGCCTGGTCTGTAACAGTAAGTCCTATGTCATCCAGGGCTTCCCAGGTATATTCATAGCTGAGTTTCTTGGGCACTTGGTATTAGAATGATCAGCTTTTACACATGTGACTAGGTAAAGCCCTTCTGCCTTGATCCTCACCCATGAAAAGCGCTGACTCACATAGAGATTCACTGTCCTCATGTTTGGGGTGGTCTGTATCTAACTTCAAACTTTCTTTCCTCATTTATATCTAAGTAAGCATTTGTGCACCGGTGGCTGTGTGCCAGGGCTGAGGGGCACACATGCCTACTGAAGGAGGCTAACCTGCCTCCCTCCTTCCATTTTCTTAAACCATAGGAGACTGTGCTAATGTACTTCCCTCCAACTGTGACTTTAAATGAATCCTGAGAGAGGCCTCCAGAACTCAGTCTAAAACATGACAAGAGCAGTGGTCCTTGTTGAGATGCCCCAATCCTACATCCAAACCCACCGGCACTACTTATTCATCTATTACAAAAATGCAAAGTTTAGTATTCCAGGGGGTGCGCAGAAACCTATTCAAATTTGGAATTCATTTTTATTGTTGTTGCTGTTGGTTGTTTTCTCAGAAATAGAGCAAATGCTTAGGGAAACATCACTGCAGACACTCTCTTATTTCCACCCGTGACAGACAGTTGTGTCTAACTGGAATGGAGTGGAGAAGAAGGGTGTGGCATTAAATGCACCTCTGCCCTGCAAGATAATACTCCTTTCATTTGGGGAGATGGAAACACTGTAATGGTTGATATTCTAAAAAAATTGATCTTTTCCACGCTAACCAGTGTAACCTTAGATGAATTCCGCATTCAAAGAGAAGATGAAAATGTAATAAAAAGTACGTGGTAACCTATGAGCCTCTGGAACCACCTGCAAGGCTGCCCAGGTCCTCACGGCTCCCCATGAGGGCAGAGAGCTTGGAGGCACGTGGACGATGCACTTGTCTATCCCTCATTTCTAACACAATGCCATCAAAGGGGCAGATAGGAAACAAGCCTGGGTAAGTTCAGAGTTCAGCCTCACTTCTGAAGGGCTTCATTATTTCCATTTTATTTATCCGCATGCAGGAGCAAAGAAGGACCATCTCCATGTTAAAGACAAAGGGAAAGAAGCTGGGGAAGTTAATTCAGCCAGAATGCAGAGCTACTGTGTGTCAGATCAGAACTTCAAACCAGGCCCCCTTTTTTTGTTGTTTTTTTTTTTTTGCATGCACATGTATGCACATGAGGTCAAAGGATGGCATCAGATGTCTTCCTTGATGACTCTCCATTTACTAAGGTAGGGTCTCTCACTGAATCTAGAGCTCACAGATTTGACTAGTCTAGTCAGTAAGCTTGCCCTGGGAGGATGCCCTGTCTACTTTCCAAATGTTGGGGTTACAGGGAGGTCAATATACCCTCCTGGCCTTTATGTGGATACTGGGGATCTGAACTCTGTTTATTCACCAAGCCTTTGAGTCAGTTAATTGGCCCGGCTCTGAGCCAGATGTTGAGCCAGTGGATGCTTGGATTGTGTTAGGCAGTTATGACTCAGGCTGACATCAGGATAAAGACACACAGTATAGACACCCTAGGTTTCTCCATATGTAATTCAAATGGACACAGAACAGAAGGATAGATTCCCCAGTGCCAAGAAGCATCATGTCATGACACAGGAATGAGGACAATGACATTATCAACTGTCCCTGGATTCCTATTCTTCTTACAAATGTGTCTAAGTGGGAGTGGGATGGCAGATACCCTTCAACTCCACTAGAGGGGAACAGAATGACATTAACGGATGCAAGTCAAACCACTGACAAGTTTGTCACCCCCAGAATGGAGAGGAACCTTTGCTATCATGGCTCTGCTGATGACCTGTGTTAGAGGTTAAGTCCTGCTGAGATTGTCTACAACCTGCAGGACACATGGAGTCCAAACAGTTTGCTCTTTCTACAAAAGGATTTTCTCTATTGTTTTCAGTCAAGCTTACAGCATTTGCCAGTTAAGCCAATGAAATGTTGCCGAGAATATACCTGGCGTATTTGGTACATATAGAGGTGTAGGCAGGAAGATAGTCTGTGACACCATGGGAGACTTCCTCATAGCCTATAGAAGATGCAGGGTTTGCTTAATAGAGAAATTGAGGTTTGGGCTTAGTGCTAGTAGAACCTCTCCAATAACAGGGTTTTTGGTTTGTTTGCTTGTTTGTTTGTTTGTTTGTTTTAAATCCACACTGCCCCGATTCAATCACCACTAGCTTCATGTGGCCTCTGAACCCTTGAAATGTGCTGACTGCTACACTTTGGCTGTGGGACATAGAAAAATCGTGATACTGGGGTATTCCTCCCCTTTTAGCTAGCTTTCACAGTGCTAGACAGTGCTATGCAGGCTGCTGGGGGAAATAACCATATTAATGTTGTTATCCAGTGCTGGGCCCAGCCAAGATGCATATACTGGTGTAATAGTGGCTTGACTTAACTCCCACCCTTAGTTATAGGACAACTAAACATTTTCTGATTGGATTTAAAGTCTTCTCCACAGGAGGGAATCTCACAGCGGGTACAATAATCCCAGTCAAAAGCCCATGGCTGGGGCAGTCATATGCCATAAGGAAGAACCTGCTACTGTTATTTTGCTAAGTGGCCATGTTGCCAAATTATCTTTTAAATCTTGGTATTTATACCTGTGAATGCTTCTTTCTCTCTGAAGCAGCCATCAGTGCAGAGATGCAGAACCAGCTAAAGTACTGAGAAGAAGAGCCTCCTCAGTGCTCACTACTAAATGGGACATCTCTATCACCCTCACCCAAACCCTACACGTAAGCCAGGCTCAAGGAAGGTCACAGGAGAGGAGGCAGGCAGAATTGTTAAAGCAAAAGGACAGGAAGGACGGGAGGAGTGCTGGGAAAGCTCTCTTCTGGATTGCCTTGCTCTCCTGACCTCACAGCAAGGGTGGCTACCTGATCAAGAATGAGTCAAGCCAGCCTAGCTCTGAAATAGGTGAGGGCACTGCTCTCTGGGTCCCACCACCTACTAAGGAGCTATTGGCAGTTGATGGCTCCTAGGAAAAAGAGAATCATTTCCCTTTGGCTGGTAGCTTGTCCCTGCACTAGTGCAGAGAGGTTCTCAACTGTCCTAAAGCTACGATGCTTTAATACAGTTCTTCACGCTGTGGTGACACTCCTCCCCCCATAAGATTACTTTTGTTGCTACTTTGTAACTATAATTTTGCTACATTACGAACTGTACTGTAAATATCTGTGTTTTCCTAGCATCATAGGCTACCCCTGTGAAAGGGTTGTTTGACACCTCCTCCAAAGGGTTCATGACCCACAGGTTGAGAACTACTGCTATAGTGGCTGGCAGCACACCAGTGCACGCATTGGCAGCACCAGCTGGACTTAGTGGGTTATTAAAAAGAGATGGCGATGACATAAAGTTGGGAAGGGTATGTTGGAGAGTTACAGGAGGGAAGTGAGAATGGATATGATCATGTTTCATGTATGCATATATGGAATTCCCAAAGAAGATAAAATTATTATACAAAAAGAGATGCAGTAACTTCTATTGGGGACCTGGAGTTTTAAATTTTTCTTTACTTTTAATCCTGCAGATTTAAATAGACACAGGTGGCTCCTGGAATGGCAGATGCAGTTTTAAAGCTCTCTTCTCCAGGAAACCTTGTTTGTTCACACTGAAGACCACTTCTCCTCCTTCCTTCTTTGCCCATGTATTATGATGGTGGAGACAGACCTTTGGCTCTATCTGGAGGACTATGGTTGGGTGTCTCTTCTGAATTTGCCTTTCACGTTAAGCCCTGACTCCCACCCCAATAGAGGCAAATGTGATAGCTATTCTTGGTTGTTAACTTGACTACATTTGGAATGAACTGCACATCAGCAAAGGAGGGCACACCTGTAGAGGAGTTTTCTGCTTGGTGTGCAGTGGGTGACTCCACTTCTCCTCCAGACCTTTGAGGCAGGAAGGCATACACCTTTATTCCGGATCTTGAGGTGGGAAGACTCACCTTTAACCTGGGGTATCCCTTCTGCTGGAAGTCTATATAAGGATACAGAGGAAGGAAGCTTCCGCTCTTTGCCTGCTTGCCCTGGTCTTGCTAGCGCATCCATTCCCCCACTGGCATTTGAGGCTACCTCTTTGCTACTCCAGCATATACTGAATCCCAGGTGAGACATCCAGCTATCCTGCCTTGTAGACTGAGCAGCTACTGAATTCTTAGACTTTCTGTTCACAGCGATTGTTGAATTAACTGGACTACAGCCCGTAAGTCATTTCATTAAATTGTACACACACACACACACACACACACACACACACACACACGACATCCAATATATGTGGTGTGTGTGTGTGTGTGTGTGTGTGTGTGTATGTGTGTATGGAGAGAGAAAAGGAGAGAGGGAGAGAGAGAGAGAGGGAGAGAGAGAGAGAGATTCTGTAAGTTCTATTACTCTTAAGATACCCAGGTAAAAGCTGCTTTTGTTTTTCCTTCTCTCTCCTGTCAACCCAACCTCTCTTCACACCCACTACCTTGTTCCACCCCAACCCACACTTTCCATTGATTACTTAGTCCAGCCACCAAATCTGACAAATATGTTTGGGCAAGCTTCAAAGGACATAATAATCAAGTAATTATATTGCTACCCATTTAGGACAATTCTAGACCTTTTATCTGACAAGGGACAACATCTATTTTCTGGTGTGAAGAGAGAGCACTTCGATATATTCTTATCAAAGGCACAGGATGAGGGGAGGCTTTTCCAGCACTAGAACTCAGGGAAGAGAAACTGTCCTAATGATAGCCTTCTGGGAGACACTCGGAGAAGTCGAGTATGGCTGGGGGCTTCCACATCAGCACCTTCCTGGGGCAGGGCAGCATCTTCAGGTTTATTGAGCTTAGCATTCGACAAGTATTATCCTGACATGTTTTTTTCTGGGGGTTCGGAGAGGGGTTGTTGACTTTCCACAATAAAATGAAAAGCCCAATTCTAAGGAAGATTAAACGTCACAGGTCAAATCTTATTACGACTCCTTTCAAAGTTCTTAGTAATATTGTCATTATGTTCTTGAGCACAGACTAAATGGACTGAGCCATCTTCTGGGGCCTCCATCCGTTCTGCTGCGCTAAAATGTTGGTTTTAAATATATCTGTAATTGGTGTGCCTCTGTCATTGCTGATCTTATTTCTCAGATTACAGCTGGAGATGGCCATTGTCTGTGGGCAATTAACTACGAACCATCCTGGATCTGTGAGGATCTGGAGGAAGGCTGAAGCTACACTGTTTCAATTCTTATTTTACTCGTGTGTGTGTGTGTGTGTGTGTGTGTGTGTGTGTGTGTGTGTGTGTGTGTGTATGTGTGTGTGTGTGTGTGTGCGCACGCATGCAGGGTGTAGGCCAGAGGTCAGGGTTAAGTATCTTCTTCAGTCATTCTCAACCTTATATTTTTGAAACAAGGTCCCTTTGCTGAAGTTGAATCTCACCAATTGGCTAGACTGTCTGTCCAGCAGGCTCCAGCGATCTACCTGGCTCCCCCCGCCTCTGTGCTGGAATTGTAGGCTGGTATCGCCACTCTGGGCATTGGACCTCAGCTTTCAGCATGCCTAGCAAGTACCTCCTTGTCAGAGCCGTCTCTTCAGCCCAGTTCTACTTATTTTCTTCAGGCCAGGTTTTTACTGAGAAGGCCTCCCTAACGTGAGTGGCAAAGCCCTGCTAACATTCAGTTCGACATAGCCAGCATACCTGAGGGTCTCAGGTTACGGTGGCAAACCCACCCCCCAGGTGGCTTTCCTAGTCATCCTCTGAAGTTCCATGACATTTTGAGGAAAACACCAGGCCAGCTAGTTGATCTGCCTGCAGGGTGCTCTGTCTACCAACTCTGCATTGTAAACAGTGTTTGTGCTCCACTCTCACCAACAGACACATTTAAGGAAATCAGTTTTCATTAAGTTGTGAAAAGAGCTTCTTTGCTTTAAAAAAATTTCCCTTTCATTCTCTTTCCCTCTTCCTCTCTTCCTCCATCCCTCCCTCTGCCCTCTCTTTCTTGCTTGTTTGCTTGTTTTCTGAGACAGGGTCTCACACCTTAACTCAGGCTGACCTGGAGCTCCTACTTCTGTAATGTAGGCTGGCTTCAATCTCACAGCAATCCTCCTGCCTCAACATCTAGAGGCCTAGCAATTACAGGCTGCCACCACCATGATCGGCTAGATTTCAACTTATGTGAGGGAAATGATCTTCCTGGTGAATTTGAAGTAATCTAGGTTTGGGTTGGGTTTAATTGACAGCAACAGGCTTTACAATCAAATTTGGAACAAAGAATGTATTTGAGCAGAGATTAAGTGCAGTTTGCGGGTCCCTGGAGAAGAAAGAATTGCATTTTAAAATGCTCCAGTAGTTAAAACTATGTTGTTGATTAGTTTCTAAGGGATATGCTCAAAAACAATACACCGGAATTCCAGATCTTACAGTGTTCCTAAGAACATGCTGTTTAATACAACTAAACACCTACCCATTCTCTTGAATTACTCCTGAACTTTAAAGATATAATTGGCCTGGAGAGCTCAATGAACTCAACAGGGAGCCCCTCTCTTCTGGTATGAGCATGAAGGTCAGGGTGAGTGTTCCCTCCAGAATGGTCATTTCTTCTGCAGACAGGCTCTTGGTGGTTAACGCTGATAGGAGCAGATGCCGTGGACACTAGCACTAAGTCTTTGAAAGAGCGGCTAAACTCATGCTGATGATGGATAAAGCCTTATTTTTACCCTCTAGCCAGAGGTCAACTTCATCGTGGTACTTCAGAGCTGAGTTATTTTCAGATGTTCCATGATAAAATATGTTCCAAGCCTCAAGGCTATTTTGTTAGCTGAAAGATAGATCTATTCCCTCTCACGAAACATGCACCAAGTAATTAAGGGAAAGATGGGGCGCGGAAATTGCAGGTCCTCAGGGACAGCAGTATGCATACATTTCCTGAGGCTCTCTGACAGTGGGCATCTGAACAGCTGGGCCACTGAGGACTCCTCAGTTTGACTTCTTAGAACCACTCCATTTGGGGCTGGGGAGGTGGCTCAGAGGGAAGGTGCTTTCTACACAAGCATGGGGGCCTAAGTTCTCATCCCCAGCCCCACTTAATAGGCAGGCATAGTGGTATGCTTCTGTAACTTCCTGTGCTGGGGATTGGAGTCAAGAGGACTGCTGAGGCTTCTGGTCAATCAGTCTAGCCAAAATGGAATGCTTTGGGCTGAGTAAAGGGACTGATAGAGGAAGATGCTCAGTGTTGACCACTGGCCTCCAGCTGTGTGTACCCTTGTGTGTGTGCACACACACATGCATATGTCACATACACACTTACATATACACATGCATAGACCACATATACATTTACATATACACATGCATAGACCACATATTCTCTCTCTTTCTCTCTCTGTCTCTCTCTGTCTCTGTCTCTGTCTGTCTCTCTCTCTCACATACACACACATACACATAATTAAGAAAAGAAGAAACAATCCCACCACACCATGTTTAGCTTCCATAGCAGATACTGCTGGTCTTCTAACCAAAAGATGGTCCTCTTGCTTTTCCTGTTAAGAATATTTGTCAGAATAACAACAGGTCCAGCTGACAAAATATACTTCCCAGATTCTCTTAGCATAGCTTTGGCCAACCAAATCTCAACACAAAGCTGTAGGGCACTTATAGAAAAGTTATGTTATGCAGCTACAGGCTCTTCCTTGTCCGCTTCCCTTCTCTGCCTGACTGGAGGTGAAACGACCATTTTCTGATCAAAGACAACCCCACTTCCTCTTTTTAAATGGATCTTTGTGGCAAATAAAAGTGAGATTTCATAATATCAAGAAACCAGACATCAGTTTTCCACTTAGTGGCAGGGCAGCAGTGTGGATCTTATCCATCTTGTTAAGCGTTAGAAGGAAGCACAGTGGATAGCTTCTCTTATTGCTGTTCAGGTAGCAGGTTGACATGGATCACTGAGGAATGGCTGTGTGTTGAAAGCCTAAGGGTCCATTCTCCACAGAACAAGTGCTTATGGGTCTGTGATTATCTTTGACTCCACTATGGCCACTGAGTCCCAAACACTAGCATCATATTCAATCTCTTGCATCACTGGACTGTAGAGAGAGTTCAGAAAGAATGGTCCTCCGGATTTTTCTCAGATGTGTTATCCCTCGTTTTTCTTCACCCTCTCAGAGGCTTAGAAGAGACAATAATGAACCTCTTCAAACATCTGCTAATGAGGTTTTTGCCTTGAGACACTAAGTGGGGGAGAGACAAGGGATTGGTTTCAACACACTTGAGCTTTGCCAAGAGCCTAGGCTCTGAGGAGTTTGCAGGGCACTGCTGTCCCTCACGACTCTCGCTTCATGGATGGAGATAATGATATTCATTTGAGGGGCATGTTATGCCCTTCTGTTGCATATACAAATCAGCCTTAATGGATATTTTTTACAACTTCCCACAGAGAAAATAGGCCATGTGAAAGTGCCAGGCATCCAGCTGTCACTTCCTACCATGGACAAAAAGGAAAAAAAAAAAAGAAAGAAAGAAATCAACAGCCCTACTTAGAGAGAGCCAGTGATTGCACTCACCACTAAAAGCTCCTAATGCTTTTGTCTGAACACTTGACTTTGGGGCTTCCCAGTTCTATAGGCACTTGGAACCAATGCCTGCCAGAATCATAGGCCAATTTGGAATAGTTTGTTTTGGCCAGATGAAGGGGAGAGAACGAGGAGAGACTCCACTCTGCTATTTTTTGCAAGCAGGGCTTGGGTCCCATAATATAACAGTTCAGGGGACTCTGAAAAATGGTGACTTCTGCCTTTCTGCTCAATAACTTCCTGACCTGAGGTCCTTCGGTGACTGAGGTTACAAGAGTGGACTTCCAGGACAGCAGGGTTTTTCTTCCTGACCAGAAAGCCTTTCTCATTCATGATGGAAGAGCATGTGGTATTTGGGGCTAATAACTCAATGAGGTAAATCTTACTCCTGTGGATTAGTGACTCCTTACCTACTTCCTAGGGAAAATCTGAAGGTCTTGGGAATGAGTAGGAAGAGGGATGCTGGGTGGATAGATGGACAGATGGATAGATGGACAGATGGATGAGTAAAAAGGAAGGAAGAACAGGAGGCAGAAATGTTTATACCTGAGGAAGATAGGCACCTTACTTGTATCTCTCTTAGATATTCAGCAAAACTCCATGTACCAGCCTAACTGTGTAGAACACAGGCCTCACATATAGGAGGGAACACCTCTTGGGGATACATCACTTCAGCCAAAAACCATTTTAATAAAATCTATGAGGAAGGTTCCAAATACACCACTTTCTTGTGATTTGATGATTGCTGGTTGTCTCTGGGGACCCTGGAGCTTTCTCAAAGTATCCCTGGTATTAAAGGTTTTTGCTTGTTTCTTGGTTTTGCTTTGCTTTTTACTTTTTTTTGGTTTGGTTTGTTCTTTCAAGACAGGGTTTCTCTGTATAGCCTTTAGCCATCCTGGAACTCACTCTGGAGATAAGGCTGTCCTCAAACTCGGAGATTTGCTTGTCCCTTCCTCTTGAGTGCCAGGATTATAGGTAGCCGGTATTAAAGATTTTAAGTTATGAGCTTAAAATTCCAATTAGGAGTCATAGCAGGCTCCTAATAATCTTTGTATATATATGGAAAAATATATTTAGAAATTAAATATACAAAAAAATGAATGGCTGTATGAATGAATGCATACATGAATTAGGGGCTATTTAATTAATAGAGGCAATCTCAACATTGTCATTACAAGACTCTTATAAGAGTATGCTCGTTTTGTCCTATTGACAGTGTCTTTTGCCTTACAGAAGCTTTGCAACTTTATGAGGTCCCATTTGTCAATTCTTGATCTTATAGTAGAAGCTATTGGGGTTCTCTTCAGGAAATTTTCCCCTGTGCCTATTTGCTCGAGGTTCTTCCCCACTTTACTTTCTATTAGTTTCAATGTATCTGGTTTGCTGTGGAGGTCCCTGATCCACTTGGACTTGAGCTTTGTACAAGGAGAAAGGAATGGGTCAATTTGCATTTTTCTACATGTTGACCTCCAGTTGAGCCAGCACCATCTGTTGAAAATGCTGTCTTTTTCCCACTGTATGGTTTTAGCTCCTTTGTCAAAGATCAAGTGACTATAGGTGTATGGGTTCATTTCTGGGTCTTCAATTCTGTTCCATTGATCTACCTGCCTGTCACTGTACCAATACCATGCAGTTTTTATCACGATTGCTCTGTAGTACAGCTTAAGGTCCGGGATTGTGATTCCACCAGA
>JADRCD010238552.1:0-44254 GCA_019843815.1 Montemys delectorum
ACACACACACACACACACACACACACACCTCACACAAAAAACTCTCACCATTACTGTAGAAGAGGAAAGGGACTGGTTGGGAAGAACGGATTCATAGAAGTAAGAAGGATAAGAAAACATTATGGGGTGAATATAATAAAAACATAGATGTATGAGATACCATAATGAAGCCCATTATTATCTGTAACTGATATTTGCTAATAAAAACAAAAACTATTATTATAGAAAAACCAAAGCTGTTTTCTCAACCTGTTCCTAGTGCCCATGAGCATGAGCCCTATGCTGTGCACAGATAGATCTCTTAAGACCCTCTGAGATCTCTCATGGCCTCCTCCTTGTTAGTCACTTATTTCCTTTGAATTCTCAGAGAAAAGATAAAGGTCTCAAACCATCTTCCCTAAGAGAGTACACTGGATGTCCTCAGTCCTCAGGGAGCCCACATGGACATTAGCCAGCATCAGAAGAGGTAAATTTCAAGGAACCTAGCGGTACCATATTCTGGTCCCTTTTGTGGCCAAGTCCTCATTCCCACTGTCCAAGACCACCCACAGTATGCTGCACTGGCTCCTGTAAGCTGGCTGCTCCAGGTGGTCCATAATGTCTGATTCAGTTTACTACACAGCCGTGCCTCCCAGTATCCATGCAGCCAAGTGCCTGTGCTGGCCACACTGCCCCTGGGCAGGGGTTTCAGGAATGGAGATGGCAGGTGGGATGGAGAGAGAAGGAAAGAGGACTCCTGGAGCCACTCTTCCCAAGTACACCTGCATCCCTTGGTCCCAGATTCCGGGCTTTCCCAGCCTGCAGTCGTGTGTGTGTGTGTGTGTGTGTGTGTGTGTGTGTGTGTTATGTGTGTGTTCATGAATGTCTGCACTCCTGTGTGTGCTCCAGTGTGTTCTTGTGTGTGTGTGTGTGCATTCACTTGTGTGCTCCAGTGTGTGCTTATGTGTGTGTTCATGTGTGTGTGGTTGTGTGTGCATGTGATCATGTGTGTGTGCACACTCCTGTGTGTGCTCATGTGTATGTTCCTGTGTGTGTGTGCTCACATATATGTATGTGTGTGTGTACGCGTGTGTGTGAGCATTTCCCCCTCTGTAGCTGGCTCACTCATTCTCCTGCCCACACTTTCTGGTCTTCTGGACCTGCTTGGCAGGCTTGGAGAAGCTGTTGGATGGAATCCAGCTCTCCTGAGAAGTAAAGGGCAAACTTCATAAACTGCATTTACTTTAATGCAAGTTCTTGGGGTTTTTTCCCTCTGGCTTCTCCTTCCTCCCCCATCCTCTCTGACTCCATCATCTTCTCTGCCCCTCTATGCACCCTAACACATGCATGCATGAATGCATACACATACACACATACATACAAACACACATGCACTCATGTACACAAGCATAGACACACATACACATAGACTGAGCGGAAGGGAAGGGGTGCCCATTCTGCTCATTCGGTCATGGGAGAAGGCCACAGCCAGGGGTCCTCCACAAGGTCCAGGGAATGCCCACGCCCTATCTCCAGTGAGGATGAGCACAAAGGGTCCTTTGAAGCTGGCCTGCTTTGGGGAGGGAGGGTATGCTGACATTTCATAAAGATGGCCAAATGAGGAGCCACCTGGAAGCCCGGCCACAGGGCTGCTAGGAAGGGAGGGAAAGCAGGCTGGCCTGCAGCAGGTTGTGCTTCGAGAGGCCTCTTGTCAAGGTCAGCAGGTTTGGGTTCATTGAAGGGTCAGGATGGTTTGAATTACTGGCTCTGCTGTAACTAGGCTCAGAGGCTCATGACTGACTCCTAGCTCCTACGCCAGGCCCCACCCTCTCCCAGCCTGTCTGGCCTTTCCACCCCTGTGGGCCAGAAAATAAGGGTCCTGCACAACTCCAAAACCACCAGGGTTCAGAGGAAGGCAGGTTGGGGAAGGGTTGCTCCCAAGCCTCAATAGTCTAGGAGGCTGCCAGCATCCTGGGTCTCTCAACATGCCAGCTGCCTGTCTCTCTCCATTGTCCAATGGTCTCCAGAAAAATGGGGCACCCAGGAAGGTGAGCCCACAAGCAGCAGGGCCCAGAGAAAACCCTGAGCCTGGCTACTCCCTCCTATGTTCAGAGTCTGTTTAAGGGGTGGGGATGGGGAAATACAGCAGAGCTGAGGCAATGGACTTCTTGCTTGATGCCCTTGCTGGGAGTGGGGAGGGAAAACCACATCAATGTACAGGGCTGGAGGGCAGTTGCCCAGGGGAAGATGAGGAATGGAAGCCATTCTGATATGACGGGTTCTCCTGTAAGGGCCAAAACACAGGGAAGGCAAGGAGAGCCTGTTGGCCTTAGCAGAGAATGTGTGACCTACACTAAGTGTTCAGGAGTAGAGACACAACAGTGCCCCTGTGCAGCACTCCAGTGCCTCTTCTCCTGGGGTAGCCCACCTCTCTGTTCCGACTTTCTGTCAATGGATATAGAAAGTGCGTCTGTTGTGGTAAACCTCAGAATACTTTAAGCACCCCCATCTTGAGCCACAACAGCATCAACTAGCTGGAGAACAAACCTAACAATTTGGCTTTCGTCTCTAGTGTTTAAGTCTACAAATCTGCACCCGCCAGTCCCGCACAGCCATGGCTAAACTTGGTCCCTTCCCACAGACAAATACGTCACGTTCGCACAGAGCCCACGGGCATAGGCTTAGCAAAACATCGACACAACCTGTGTTTGCTTCTGAAGAGTCACAGGCTCGTGGCCACTGTTATCCAGGGAGTTCGGCTAAAATATGTGATCTAACTGAGAAAAGAACCTGCTGTAGCTATGGCCAGTCACCTTTCCTTGTCTACTGAGCCAAGAGTGAATGCTCATAAGTGAGTTTCTCTCTCTGGAGTCTTAATGACCTTTGAACTGAGCTTTTTCTTGAACTGGATAGCAGGCAGATTTTGAGTCCTTGCTAGAGATGAATGTAAATTGAGTGTTATTAATGCAGTCAAACCCCAGGATTTATCTAGACAGGGGTCTCCATGATCCAGCTTTGTTTTCTGGACTTCCAAGGGACCGGTTGCACTGAAGCAGGGTCTGTGACATGTCACAGGTAGTACACAGCACACATGAAGCCATAAAAGCCCAGCATAATCCACACAGAACCTCAATTTCTCCTTATTCCAGGTAGATTTCTCTGGCTTCAGTTATCGTCAATCTAAAAATGTTAAGTGGAAAATTCCAGAAATAAACAATTCACAGGTTTTCCATTGTGTATCTTTCTGAGTAATGAGATAAAATCCTGAGCCGCCTGCTCGGTCCCACCCTGTGTGTGAATCATTCCTGTGTTCAGTGTATCCGTGACGTGCCCGTTGGTCACTCAGTAACTGCCTCGGTTATCAGATTAACTCTCAGAGTCCCAATCTATCACGATGATTGTTCTATTTTAGTATTGTTGTTGTTCATTTCTTACTGTGTCTAATCTATACATTAAACTTTTGTTTGTATGCATGGGGTAAAAGCATGTAATAGATAAAATTGGGCATATAGAGCTCTCTGTGATTTCAAGTGCCCACCAGGGGTCTTGGAGTGATTTCTCTATGGGTAAGAGAGGACTACTGTATTCTCTAAGAAATGAATCAGATAGCCTCCTCCTCTCTCTCTAGCTCACTCTCATTTTTACTCCTTCCCTATGTGTGTGTGAGTGTGTGTATGCACATGTGTATGTGTGTGTGAGTGTGTGTGCATGTGTGTATGTGAATGTGTGTATGTGTGTGTGTGAGTGTGTGTGTGTGTGTGTGTGTGTGTGTGTATACGTGTGTATGTGTGTAAGGCAGGTACCAGGTAGGCACAGTTGTACCCAGGCTCCCACTCTTATGTTAAGGAATCAGTGCAATCTCACTGAGTTGGCCCAACATGTGCGACCTTATTGTGTCTTCTGACCCTCCTTAGTATCTCTCCCAGCTCCTTCAGGCTATATCCTGTCCCACTAAACTAGCGTGGAGTCAGCAAAACTTCTCCTGTGGCCTTCCCAGGCCGGATGAGCTCAGATCCCTGCCTGGGTCCACCAGCCCCTTGCACGGAGACCGAAGGCCCCTTCGAGTCAGACTCAGTTTACAGTCTCTGGCTCTTAATGCTAGCCCATACCTCCTTCCAGGTCAGAGCACGCCTGCCTTTCCTCACTCACCCCTGACCTGCTGCCATGACAAGCTGTAGACAACGATCCAGGGCCAGGACAGCGTCTCTGCTTCCCCAGAATGCCCCTTGCCCATCTCCTCTGCCACTGATTCTCTTCCCACGGTTCCTCCAAAGGACAGCTGGGAAGAGCTCGGTGACCAGGGCACGCCTGGTTTCCATTAATGAGCTACACGAGTGTAAGCCAGCCATGGAGGCAGCCTACAAAAGGAGGCGATCACGGGCGGCCAGGAGCCGAACTGCTCAGGTAATTGGTTTATCTATCTGGAAGCAGGGGGAGCAATCTCAGCACAGACAGACTAGCCGTAAAGTCTCTTCCTTAAGGCTATTTCCTTTGTCTTTTCAATTGCTTGCACATCCATGTGAGAGAGGGAGAGAGTGTTAAAGAGAGAGGGAGAGGGAGAAATGTTAATTTGTGAATTAATGGCTTTTCTCAGCGGAATTGTAAATTCAAATGTCACCTCACACGGTGACACCACCGCTGGTCTGCTGAAGAAGCAATGATAAGATCCCCCACCTCCCTCAGCGCCCCTCCCTCCCCAAAGATAGCTGTGGAGTGGAACATGCTACTTTTAATTTGCAATAACAACACAACAGAGGTATGCAGTAATGACTGCCTCTTCTACCCTCTCGGCTTCCTGCCCCCCAGTCCAGGTGGCTCCCCCATTTCCTTTCTCCCCGCCCCCTTCCGAAGCACCTCACCTCACCCCGCAGCCCCCACCCATCCCAGCCAGTGTCTGATCGCATGGGGGGTGCCTTTGGAATTGACGATGCTGCAACCCTCTCTTCTCCTTCAATAATCAGGGAATTAATGACCCTGAAGTTAAAGTGAGGCTGATACTGAGGCCCTGCCCAGCACTGGGAAAAAGCCTTCATTGTTTTCAAGCAGGAGGCGGGTAGCAGTGAGGGAGATTCATGGATGGAGATTGAATATGCAATTTTCTTTCACCTTGCCAAGAGCTGCCCCTGGGCTGTGCCTGGCCTAAATTTTTCCTTTTACCATCTCTGCCTTATCCGGCCCTCCCACCTCCCTTCCATTCTTTCCAGAAAATTACCTTCAAAATTGATTTCCACTTTTACAAACAAATATAATGGGAACACAGGAAAAAACTTGGGCCGTGATGAATTAGGGCTGTCAGGTGCTTCCAGGTCTCCTTTGCTTTTGTTTTACTACCCGATCTACTCTTTGTTTTTCCAAGGGCTAGAAAAACTGCCCCCATCCACTGAGCGGCTGACCCTCCGGGCCACCAGGCCTCAGCCCCAAACCTCTGCGGTGGCCCATGGCAGAAGTGATCCAGGCGCAGAGACTGTGAGCTTCTAGGGCTCCCGGTGAAAGCCTGTGCCTTTGCCTCCAGTTGGCTGTCTACCCTCAGACCCATTCTCTGATGTTCTCTGGCCAACCCACCCCCAAGCTGTTCCCCTTGACCCCCACACCGTGCTCCCTCTAGCCCTCATACCTCTTAAAGTCCAGACCAGGTGTAAACCTCCACCTCCTCTAATGTGGGCAGGATCAGTGTATACCTCGACTGGAGTAAATAAGAGACAGACAGACACTGAGACATCCCGAAGGACAAGCAGGTAGATCGGGGGCCAGACCCCCAAACTGGGAGACCAGGCCCCTCTTTAAAGAGATACAAAAAGTTCCGAGTGACAAATCACACACAGTCTGAATATGAAGTAATTCTACCTTAGTTCTCTAGTCTTGGGGCCCAGCCATTCCCTCCAAGGAGTGGGCTTAGGACAGCCTACTGACTTGCCAACAGATGGAGGCTGATACCAGTGGGATCTTGGGGCTAACCTATATGCAGGCCCATGTTTAGGAGCATGAACACTCAACATGTCTAGGTCTAGCTTAGGAGTCTCCCTGGTTACTGTTGCCAGCATGCACACAATCATACAGTACTCCGTCCAAACACATACATTCTCTAGAAAACTACATGCTTTCTCAGCATTTGACATTCCACACCCTCTTACTCCCAAAGATCTCAGAGCAATATTACACACCCATACATTTGCGTAAACCATAGAAAGATAATATATAGTTCAGATAACAAGCATATATTCTCCAAGGCAAATAAACAAGCTTGCAGGTAGGAATAGAAACGTGCACAGAAAGACCAGGGAGTCAGGGCCTTATTTTCGAAAAAGGAGGGGACTTTTATAGTTTCATGCATAGAAAACGAAAACTCTGGTTGACGCTTTAAAAACAGTGACAAGTGGCCCGCTGGATAACCACAAAGCAACAAGTGAACAGGCAGACAAAGAGTGTCTCAACTGTACAGGTGAGGCCAGCTACCACACCTTCCAGATGTGCTCATCCCAGAGTTACAAGGCGCCCTACTGCAGTGAGCGTGTCTAGGCCCAAACAGACTTCATTCTCTCACAACTTAACTTCCTTGTGAAATCTTCACCTGCCAAGAAGACTTTTCTTTTTTAACCTAGATATACAGTGATCCATCTTCCAGGATGGAACTGGCTTAACATTCTAGGCCAGTGGTCCTCAATCATCCCAATGCTGTGACCCTTTACAGTTCTTCATGTGGTGGTGACCCCCCCAACCATAAAATTATTTTTGTTACTATTCCATAACTAACTTTGGTACTGTTAGGAATTATAATGAATGTAAAAAAAAAAAAATCTGTTTTGCAAAGGTCTTAGGTGACCCCTGTAAAAGGGTTGTTTGACGCCCCCTAAGAGGTCATGAACCTCCACTCTAGACACATAATGTCCTAGAAACCTCTCCATAAGGAGTAAGGGTTGTTATTATTCCATTTGACAGGGAAGATGGGGTAATAAAATGACTTCCCTGAGGTCAGCCAGCTGAGTAGCTCTAGGATTCAAAGCCAGTGTGCACCGTTGAGCCAGGGCTGTGTGGAGGCTTTGGCCCCGGCAGGCCTTTCTTTTGTCTCCGTTCAGGGCCCCTTAAGGGTACTGATCATCTGTATAACTCAGTCCCCTTATGTGCTCCAAGCATAACCTGAGCTTGTAGGGACTTCTAGGAGGGCATTAACTAAAGAGACCATCAGTGTTTTCCAGCAACAGCATCATCCAAAGCAGAAGGGTGCTAGGACAAACAGTGATGGGACTCTGCCATTTGCGGCCATGCACACACATAACTGCACCAGCTTGCCACCGCCCCATTGCACAATTCATTGTGCATCTAATTAATGGAATGCAAAACCACGCCCCCTGAAAGCTCACACATTCCAACATCCCCCCAACACACACACACACACACACACACACACACACACACACACACACAGAAAGAGAGAGATCAGCAGACTCTCACCATATGACTTTACTAGAATTTTGGACGAGTTATTAAACTTCTCTGTGCTTTACCACCACCGCCCATGGACAGCAATGCATTAGGCTGTGGCAAAAGATGTGGGGTTTCTGTGGTTGGTTTTGTTTTGTTTCTTTTTCAGGCTGGGGATCAAACCTAGGACCTTAGGCCTGCTAGATGAGCACTTAAGCAGCCCTGGGCTCGGTTTAGTGTCTCAGTCTGATTATAGACAGGTTGGTACCACTCTGTTTTCCAGCCACAGGAGCCAAGGTGTATAACGTTCATGGAATTGTGTTTCTTAGATTTCCCAGAGAATCAAGCTTTAATATACCTGCCCATAACTATAGGTTGGAAATGAAGGTTTCCAGGGTATTAATGAGGATTTCTCCTCCTTAGGCTGAGAGGCAACCTGTGGCCTAGGTGCCTCATGCATAATTTCTTTATCTCTCCTTGGTCTTTCTAACTGGGGTCCTGGATCCCTAGGAGGAGGTTCCGACCTTCTTGAGTGCTATATCTCTCCAAATAAAGTCTGGGCCTTTGCACACTCCCACAGACCACAGGTTGGGAATCCCAACCCAACCTTGAGTCAAAGCCGATTGGCCCTTGACGGGTATCCCCGTGGATGTGAATGCCACTGATACAGATGGTACTGTCCACATTCCAAGGGGCAATGCCAGCAACATTCTGGGTGGTACCAGCGTGAATACCACTAATTATTGCTGAGAAGGCCTTCACTTAAGCCCACGACACACTTCAGTCATAGTCCTTGCTAGGCCTCATCCCCAGGATGTGGTTAGAGCTAAAGAATGGACCACAATATGAGGTGGAAGGGCAAAGGGACATCAGCTAGCCTCAAGATATGACACTTCTAGGTGACATATCACCACCACACTTGAGGTCAAAGCAGGGCCAACATAGCTGGTACATTTAGGACTATCCCAGAAAAAAACGTACCTGATCCCCTTGTGCCTCTGGGGGTCTAATCCCTGGATATACATCCCTGGTCTCATCCTAACACTCTGCAGTCTCTCAGAGCAATTTCCATTGTACCCAAAAGTCCTGGCCAGAGAGTTGAAGGACACACCTGGGTGTCTGTAGGCGCCCGAGGCACCTCTTGCAGCAATGACAGGGACTGGCCTGCTAGCCGCTTTGCTACCTTGGCCTGACTGCAGAGTTGGGCTACATCATCTTGACACATAATTATCTCCCCATTCTTAATCATCTGAGCTGCTCCCTAATGCAAACTGGGCCCTGCTGCTCAGAGGCCTCAGGAGTGGGGGGAGGGGGAAGTCCTACAGATCTCCCTTTGCAGTCTCTTCTCCCTCAGCTCCCTTCCCACCTGGGTTCCATGGGTTAAGGATGGGATGGTGGTTGGGGAAAGTTTTCTGAGGAAAGGGCAACTCCATCTAGCCTGGAGTTTTTTTGTTTTTTTTTTTTTAAAGTAGAGACAGGGCAAGACCCCCCCAGGGGGGAGGTGGTGGAGTTCCTGTCCCTTCTTGTAGCCTGGTTAGGCCTAGCAGATGAACTTCTGAGGCCTCACTATCCCTCACCTGAAGGCTGCAGCTGCCTCCTGGGCTGCCACACTGCTGGAGGCCCCAAGCCAAGCCTGTCTCTTCCTGCCCAGATACACATAGGGATATAGAACAGGCCGCCCTCTGGCATAGCAGGGTCTTGGTCACTTCCCCCGACTCTGTCTACTTGGGCTTGCTTCTCAGAGCTCGCTTCTGCCTACTCAGCACATCCTTGCTAAGGCCACGCTGCCCTTGCTGTTCACAGGCTTGACGCATCAGATAGAACTTCAGGCTAACGTCTTTAACGGCCTTCTCAGCCATCACCCAGGGCCTTCCTGGCAGTGAGCTTCCTTCCTGCCTCTTTCCTCCTATAAAGGAATGGCCAGGTCTCCACTATACCATGCCCGATGGCCTCTCTGCTCCCCGGATCCACTGTTTAATATATGTCCTAGAGTATAAACTTCCTAAGGACAAGAATCATATCTCATTTGGCTCGGGAACCCTCTGTACCAAGCTACTCTTCCGACTGACAGGCAGAAAGGGCCACTGAGGTGAATTGACTAAAAACAACGGATGTAAGCAAGAAGAGGGGAGAACATCCTATTCCTGACCTCCCTGGCTGGCCCAGCCCTGGGTATGCCCAGCCTCCCTTCACCACCCATGAAGGCTCAGGAAACAGAAGGCACGCCTCAGTCCAATCCAATGAGGGAGAGCACAGAAGCATTCCTGTGGCCTTCCGGTCCCCCCCCCCCCGCCCCCTGTCGCCTCACACTCTGAACAAGGCAGGTGGCTAAAGAGAAACCCTTAGGCTTCGAGGCAGACTCTACCAAGGCACTCAGGGTGCCAGGGAGCTTGGCTGAGGCCTGCATGTCAGAAGCTCCAGGGAGAACTGGGGCTTAGGGCTTCTCCGGTTGCCTCCCCTGCCCATCAGGGGCTGCCGCCAAAACAACCACAATGAAATTTAGTGAGTGGCAAAGGCCGTGGCAGCCAAATGGGTTTGGATATTTTGGAAGAAGGAGAAATAGAGCCAGACAAGCTGTTTCCCTGTGAAACGAGACCATTAGGGCTTCTGGCAGGAGGCCAGTGCCAGGTCATCACTGTCTTGCCAGGACTAGGTCTCTCCTGCACTCTGTCCCTTCTGCTGGAGGCCAGGGCTCATATGTTGTCCTCCCTCTGCCTGGGCCTGGAGAACCCAGACTACAGCTTAAGGAATGTCAGCTTGGTCTCTGACACCCTTCCTTAACCCCTCAAGAAGAGATTATCTATGCTTGGGATGACCACAGAACCTACTGTCCAAC
Source organism: Montemys delectorum (assembly GCA_019843815.1). Lineage (NCBI taxonomy): Eukaryota > Metazoa > Chordata > Mammalia > Rodentia > Muridae > Montemys > Montemys delectorum. Next base: position 10,235 of record JADRCD010238552.1, read on the forward strand.
CATAACATTTCTGAGGGGGACAAGGGGACACTGCCCAGCTCAGGTGCAGGGACAGTAGGCAGAAATTGTGACTTCCGTGAGCTAACGGAACATGTGGTCACTACCCCCTTGGTGTTCACCTTTGTTAGGTTCTATTTGATGGAGACTGTCTTCGGAGTCCTATACACCCTGTGAGACCAGAAGTTCCTAGTTCTCCAGCTGAGACCCTGAGAGATCTCAGGCCAGAGGTATTGGTATGTGTTCGTCTGAGTGCCCAGGCCTCACACACCAGAAGGAAACTGGCTGGTCACAGAGTGTCACTAAAGCCACAGTTTCTGAAAAGCACCTTGTCCCGTGCATCCACCTACCAGTCTCTCCTCTAATTTTCTTTCATCCTGTGTCCCTCTCTTAATTCCTCATTCCTGTGTCTACACTGCCCAAAGTACTGGCTGTCCCTTGAGGGCTCAGAGAGACGTAGGAGAAGTGAGAGTCAGAATGGTGCCCACTCTCATGACAAAGAACATCTTGAGGCCCCATGTCTGTCTCTCCAAGTGACTTCAGTGGGAGCAGCGTCCATATATGACAGAGAAAGGACCTCAGGGCCATCCATGTCCACATCAGCTGCTACCTTCTAACAAAGATCAAGTGAGGCCAAAGTAGGCTGGCCTTTCATCCCTGGGTCAGATACCAGCTGTCTCCTTAACCTCTACAACCTTCTCAAGGTAAACCATTGATGCCACTCCTCTTGGCATCCCACAGGGACAGCTGGGGTGAGTCCCAGCAGAAGGTGAGACCATCGGGGCTGAGCAGATGGTGAAGCTGGTGGCCCCACCAGCAGCCTCCCTCCCCCTCTCCGGGAGCCAGCAGGGCAGTGAGGGTACCTGGGCTCCCATGCTAAAACTGATCTCACAGCAGAGCAGCTGCGAGGCCCGCAGAAACCGGAGCTCAGAGTCCAAGGACAAAGCATGCAAAGGGGGAGCCAGAGCTTGTCCCTCCTCCTACCTTCCTCTCGTTTTCTCTTCTCACCGTTGGACCGAGGAATCCCCAGGATCCCATTGATGGAGTAGGATCCCACTGGGTCGTTAGAGGCGCTGGAAACAGGAGGGGAGGCCGTGCTGGGAACTGGATGGAAGAAGGAGGAGACACTATCAGGATAGCAGTTGAGACTGAAGCCCCAGGCAGGGACAGACAGGCACAGAGGGCAGAAGGAAGGACAAGGAGCTCACATCCTCTTCCTTCCTCTGAGGCTTGAGGGAGGAATCACTCCCACAGACAGACATTGCAGGCTGTCAGCCCAGCCGGAGGAAAGTGGTGACCAGTCAACCTAGGCCTCCTTTGCCATCTACGGCATTTACTGGTCCCTCAAGCCCCCTCCTCTCAAGATGGATGTTATATAGGCCTAGAGACTGCCAAGATTATCCATCTGGAAAGCAGTTCAGTGACTTTCTGGATAGCACAGGTCCAACTGTGCCCTCTGGAACCACTCTCTTCCAATCCCACCTAATCCAAAGGTTGAGCAAATCCGTTGGGACGAACCCCAGCTTACTGCTTCTCAGTCCCCCGGAGGGAGTTTTCACCAGCCCTGATTTAGAGTCTAGGTGCTCCCCTACACTTGGGGACACACAAGCTGCTCTCAGTGTTCTCTGGAAGCAGCTCTCTCTCCCAGCTGCTACTGCTCTTCAAATCACTGAAGTTCCTAGTTCCTTCTTGGGGAACCAACTAGTGAACCCATTCACTCTGCTATGATGAGCTTAAATATCTGAGTACAACCCTCCCTCCAGCACACTAATCCAGGCCTGGGGAAACATGGCTCCTGACTCCAGCAATGCTGAACCAGCCAATTCTATCTCCTGCTGGTCAGGAGGGAAGGAGACCAAGGAAAAGTCAGTGTGTGTGTGTGTGTGTGTGTGTGTGTGTGTGTGTGTGTGTCTCCCTCTCCCCCCTCTGTGTGTTTGTGTGTGTGTATCTCCTTCTCCCTCCCTTCCCCACTCTCTGTGTGTTTGTATGTGTGTGTGTCTCCCTCTTTCTCTCCCACCCCCGTGTGTGTGTGTGTGTGTGTGTGTGTGTGTGTGTGTGTGTGTGTGTGTTCCTGATTGAGTAAAGGTTGCAGCAGGAGTTCTGGCAGGTCTGGGTTGTGTCTCTGAGATCCCATGGAGGGCTACAAGGTCCAAAGAGGCAAAGAGCAACAGAGAACATGAGGTAGAGACAAAGAGATAACAGAAAACAGGCCAAAAGAAAAGAGGTCAGAAGGAAGGATGGAGACAGACAGACAGGCAGACAGACAGACAGACAGACAGACAGACAGACAGACAGGTCCACAGCCATACTCATGAGGAGAGGGCTGGGAAGGAGGGAGAGATGGGAAGAAGAGAGAAAGATCAAAGGCTGGGCATGTTTCAGGGAAAAGGGTTTGCCTACCATTCGTAAGGTTATGGGTTCCATCCCTTTCTCTGCAGCACTTGTTTTTAAAAGATCTACTTTTAAGATGTATGTGTACATGTACATGCATGTGTACATGCCTGAAGAGGTCAGGGCAGTTACAGGTGGTCATGAGTCTTGCCTGATGTGGGTACTGAGAATCAGGGTTAGGTCCTCTGTAAGACCAGTACATGCTCTCAACTGTTGAGTCACCTCTCCAGCCCATCCTCCCTCCGAAAGATGGGTTTTTTAAAAAAAAAAAAAAATGAAGTAAAAAAGTAAACATGAAAGAGCGTGGGACTTAAAGAAGGATAAGGAGGGAGATGGAATCAGATAGAGGCTGGGGGTGGGCTGGGAGGAGAGGGGAAGAAAGGGGAGGAGAAAAAAAGGGGAGGGGACACACAGACTGAAGAGGCCTTGTGGGAGGCACTGAATTAATACCACCAGAGAGACCCTGGGAGGGAAAGGAGTGAGTGGGGACCATGGACATCCCTGGATCTCCCTGGACTAGACAGTTCTCAGGGCTGAGTTTTCTGACTTCCCTCTTCCCAGAGCTCTCTTACCGATGGTGTGGCCAGGGGCAGTCACTCCTGTCCCCGCCCCATCCGGCGTTGGATGGAAAGGCTGCTGAACTTTGGTCCGGATGATCCTGCAAAAGCACCACAGCATTGTCAGTCACAGCATTGTCACAGCATTGTCACATGTCACATGCCAGGCCCAGGCTCCTTTTCCTGCCTGGCAGAGGGACCCTGCTCAGCACAGCCCTGTCCTCACCCACCTGCCCCTGCCCGCCCACACGCCCTCATCCACTGCTTCCCTCCTGTCTGCTCTGCAAGCTACTGCAGCTCTGGGCAGGGGTGATCTGCACTCTCTGGTGCCCTGAGCGCCAAACTGAACTGCAGCTTGAGCGTGAGCAGCAAGGATTAGGGCACAGCCAAGTGGAAAACTATCTTTTCCATTTCTGAGGGGTGAGTGCAGAAAAAATATCTTGTATATTGTACAGATGCATCACCTGTCAATTAAAAAAAAAAAAAACAGAAAACTATGGCTTACAGGAAAGGGTAGGATAGAAGGTGGGACATCTAGGAGGCAGAAAGAATTCAGGGATAGAGCTAGGCACGGGAGCTTCATCCAGGAAGATATGACAAGCCAGACACACGGTACCTGAGCACAGTCAATCAGCTGCATGGCAGAATGTAGGCTAAAAATAAATGGCTGATCTTTAGTTGTGATCCAGTCAGAGAAGAATCTAGCTATATGGCCAGGGTCTTTGTAAATATGTTTTGAGTCTGAGTCTTATTTCTGGGAGCATGGGGCTAGGAGGAAGAACCCAGATTAATAGCCCAACTTCCTTCCTCAGTCACATATTCACCCCCTAGGACCAGAAACCTACAGGTCTGGAGGCCATTTTAGCCAGCTTCCCAACCAGGACCATATCACAATCCTCCAGAGCCCAGGAAGGAGCTTCCTCATATATTGTAGCAAGGAGAGAAGGCAGAAAGGCAGGGACCTAGCTGCAGACCACCCCAGACCACGCCACAACAAATGGCACCTAGTCCTTTGCCAGGCATCAGGCCCCATGCAACCGTCTTCTCATCTGACTGGCTTATAGCTTCCTCTTCTTTCCTACGGTTCTTACTTGAGTCAAAACTTCTTTACAGGACTAGTTAAGGAGCATCCTTGTACACCCCCAGGAGCTAAAGGAACAAATCAAACCTTCCTGGGAGGAATAAACCTGCCTTGCAAGAGTCCAGAAAAGCATAGAGCTCCATCATGCAAGAGACCGAACCCAGGGACTGGGGAGTGCTTTTCTCTTCAACCCCAAGCCTCCCACCCTGTCCAACTCAGTTTGTTCTTCCCTAGAGAAATCTGAGTTCACATCTCCCACCCAGGTAGGTTGCAAGCTGGGAGTCATTGGGCTTTAGCTTTTGCTTATTGCTTATAGGCACATAAATAGGCACGTATACAGGCACATTCTTCCAATGCCAGAAAGTTGGAAGAGGGATTTATATTTAAAGAATGACAGGTATCCCAGGGCACTGAGGCAGCCGGTATCAGAGGAAGAGCCCACCCTTGAAGGTAGAGAACTGGTAGAAGAAGTGATTGAGGAGAAGGAGCCTAGCATTGACCCAAAGCAGAGCTGAGCTGAATGGGGGAGGGAGCGGTTGGGGAGCACAGAAGGTGGTAGAAAGTATACCAGGCTGTACAGCAGGGACAGTGCTGGCTCCTTTCATTAAGAAGCCCCATGGCTTCACGTTAATCACTTGGGTCTTGTCCTTCCTTTTTCCAACTTAAGAATAAAAGGCTCACAGGCACACAGCCTCCCCAAGGTCTCAGAAAAAAAGTTGACATGAGTCTAAGATGAACAAGAAAATAGAGGGGGGCATTATACACAGGTGTGGAGGGGGTGGAAGATTAGTGGGGAAGCCAATGGGGAACACAAAGCAGGGGTTGGTACCTGGACCCACAGCCAGAGGTAGTGGAGGTGTACTCAGGAGGGAGTGGAAGTAAGGCCAAATGGTTGCATGGCGGTACAAGCAGCCAGTTTCTACTCATTAAAATATTGCACGTTGCTATTATATATAATCCATATGATTCATATTTACTTTTGTTAATTCTTGCAACTTTCAAAATAAATGTTCTCATCTTCATTTTGCAGACTGAAAACCAGAACAGACAAAGGCTAATGATTAAAGCTTCCTTAGGACCACACTGCCGGTTACGGTGGCATCCCAATTCAATCCCTGAAACTTGTGTCTTCTGCTACTTTGTTACCTTCTCTCATCACTTAAGAATCAATCCTCAGAGGTCTGAAGCCATGAGCAATGCTCAAACTAGAGGAGGCATAGCCAAAGTGATTGATTCCAGGAAGGTAATGGGTAGGAATAAGGTAATAACAATCAGGTCTCACAAAAGCATAGCATCTTCAAGAGTGTGAAGGCAGAGAAGCACGGAAGAGTAACCAGGATTTGGTAACTAACCAGAGTCAGCCATGGCCCTAAAACACTCCTGTGTTACTGGAGGCTTGGCTGTACGTGTCATTCTGGAGGATAGGGATGTAAGACGGTGAGTGGCTTAGGAAGACAGTGTGATGTTGGCTCTGGATGTGTGGGCTGGGCAAGTCCAAGTATAGCTGGGCCATCAGGAAGGAGTTTATTAGTAAAGGGGTGTGGAACAGGTGGAACAGTAGTATGGAAGGCTATAGTAGTGGCCACAGGTAGAACCAGTGTAGATCAGGGTGGCCTAACTCAAGTGGACTGAGAAGGATATGTTAAGATTTAATTCACAGTCCTAGTGGTGAGAAGAGATGTATATCTGGGGATCAGGGTGGCCATTGGTGACTTTGAGGAGAAGCGTCTGAGCCAGGCATCTGGAACAGGATCCTGGCCGAGGGGATGCAGGGAGGAGGGGGCTGGGTTCTAAAAGATGACTGCAGTGTGGAAGTCAGAGGGTGGCCCAGCAACCACAGATGTAGGAAGGATGATTCAGGGCAGGAAAGAATACCAGAGAAGAGGAAGAGAGTGAGGTTGCCAGGGAGACCATAGAAGATGCTGAGTAGGGAAGAATTACAGGGGACTGGAGTAGAGAACCAGGAGAGAGTTAGCCTGACACAAGTGGACCTTCAGAAAGGAGCCTTCACAGCTTTTGCAGTGTCAGAGCCAGAAGGAGATCAGCATGAGAAAGACCACAGCAGCCAGTCGAGAGCAATATGGCCTCACCTTCAAGAAAGACTAGAAGGATGCCAAGCAGCTGTTCCTACACAAGCTTCCTGGGTCTGGTGGACTTGCAGTGGCTCTGCTTTAAAGGCTGACAGGTTCTGGTCTAAGGAGTTCCAGGGCCGGGGCTGGGGGACACAGATAACGGGACTAGCTGGTGGAGTTCCTGTCTTTATTACCAGAGCCTCTGACCCCCGAGTCACTGATACAGATTTAGCTGAGGCAGCTCGTGATGGAAAATCGCTATGCCCTGACAGCAGCTTGGCGGTGCATGGGAGAGAAGTTGGGCAAGGTGTCTGCTATGAGGTTATTAAGGCTTTTGGTGTCCGTCCATGACCCCAGGCAGTGGGCACCTGCTAGGTCCCAGAGCTGATCTTAGTGAATTTAAGAATCAGGATCGTGAGAACCCTACGGTTATCTATATCCCTCCTACATTCTGTGCTCACCCCAACATGGAAGACGCCCCCTTCCTATCCAAGCAGGCTTTCCTCCTCAACACAGGATGCTCTTCCCTCCTCCTTGTCAGTGAGAGCTCACCCTGTTCGATGCTTTCTTCTGCTCCCAAACAGGGACTGCTGGGATCTCAGCGTCTCCCTAGGGTGCTTCGTACAGCTAAGGGAATGCAAGAGTTTTTTCTTTTGTTTTGTTTTAAGATTTACTTTTTTTTTTATGTGTATGAGTCTCTGCCTGCATGTGTGTATGTGTACTTTGTGCATGGATGGGATCCATGAAGGACAGAAGAGAACATTGGATCCTCCTGGAACTGGAGTTCCAGACAGCTATGAGCCCCCATGTGAGTGCTAGCGAGCAAGGCTGGGTTCTTTACAGGAGTATCCAGTGCTCTCAACCATTGAGCCACCTCTCTATCCCTCACTTGTTCTGGTTTTGTTTGTTGTTTTGAAATAGGGCCTCACCTATATAACCAAGAAATACCTCAAAGTTGACCCTCTTGCCTCCCAGGTGCAGAGTGATAGCTGTTTAGGTATAGGTATAGATGACCACACCTAGTCTAGTGAAGGGATTTGGGACATGTCCCGGCTCCGCTTCCTTCTTCCTAGGATGTCCTTGGATATTCCTCATTCCTTTATCTGTAAAGTGAGATAGTGCTACGGTGTACTTCCTATGGCCCTGGTGAGGATTAAAACCGATAATTCATGTAGAGGGATTAGTATGATGTTTGGCTGGCGGATGGTAGTCGTCATAATGATGTTCACACTTGTGTTATTATCCCTGCAGGTGACCTCTAGGCCCAGCTGCTTTCCATTTAAGGGCTGAGCCAGGTACAGACGGGAGGCCTCTCTTCTCAGTATGCCCCAACTGGCTCAGTGAAAGTTCTACCTGGGAAGTAAAGGAGAGGATAGGGAAGAACAGCAGCAGGGACCATGGTGGTTGCAGTCAGAAAGACTTCCTGCAAGACACACTGGGGACTGGACCGGGTTCTACCTGCATGCTTTGGGAAGGACCATAGAGGATTCGGGTGGCAGGTGGTGGGAGGTGTGTTGGGGGGGAGGCTTTAGAGCAAAGGGGGATGAAGCAGGTGGTAAGGTCATTTCCTCTTTTGTTAAATTCCCAAGAGACCTCCACTTCCTCCCACCAGGAAGATCAGAGCAGCCTCAGGGGCCTCCGTGGGACATACAAAGGTGTGTGTGAGTATCCCAGGAAGCCACTTAAATTGGCAGAGAGATAGCTCAGCCTTCCACCGAGAGCTCAGGCTCCTACTTGACCCTTCTGCCTCCTTCTCCTCCTTCTCCCATTGTTCCCTCTGTTGTTCTTCTCTGTCTCTTCGTCTCTGTCTTTCTCTGCCCCTCTTTCTCTCTCTCTCTGTCCATCTGTCCATCTCCTTGCACCCTGAAGTCCCACTATGGCTGCATGAGTTTATCGATTCTTGGGAGCTGGGGAAAAGGGGGAGGTAGGGCTGGGGTGCAGGGCTCAGGGATGGAAATAGAAGGCTATAAATTATTTGTGACAGGAAAGCAATAGTGGCAGAGTGCTGAGCACAAGTCCTGTGTCACTATTAGATTCCTTTTAGCCTGATGACACTGTAAAAAAGGTTAAGTGTCTGCTGGAATCGTACACCTGGGGGGGCCGGGTTGGCCTGGGAGCAGAACAAGCCACTGAGAGCAGGTATATCAATTCTCTAGGCCAATAATATTCCTCTCATTGATCGCCACGCAAAGTTCAAAAATCTCATTACAGCCAGGCAGACCGGGAACTTTTTACAAATCAATAGAATGATATAATGTATGTATACTTAGTACAAATGTATCTATTCATCTATCCATCCATCCACGGTCTGCCTCAGGGTTTCCAAGTTAGCCTACCCATCATATTATGTTATGTTATGTATGATACTATATTGCATTATATTATATGGTAATAAATGGTGTGCAAAAACGTCCCCTCAGGTGGAAACAAGAAGCAGTCCTATTAGCATTGAGATGACCTCAGACAGCTCACCTTGGAAGGAGGAAGGCTTAGGTTGGTCAGGATTACCAAGAGATGCTCCCTCAGATGAGGCTCTAGTGATAAAAAGCACGGTGAACTGAGCCTTCCCTGTGTGAGAGGTAATGTTCTGAATACTTCAAACATTTCGTTTGCTACACACACACCCTGCCCCCGGGACCCACCTTGCAGATGGTCATAGGCCATCTATCATATATGGTGAATCAGAGATTTGAACTCAACTAGATGAAACCCAGGGCCCACACCACCCACTACTCAGTTCTACTGCTGCCAGAGACTTTCAAAACCATGGACTCACCAGCGTCTATACCCTGTACCTGGTAGTCTGTTCTTAGAAACAAAGGTTAAGAGGTTCCCCGGAAACTCACCATTCCTTCCCACAATGTGGGAGCAATGACATCTGTTGAAGTCAGCTGCTGAGAATATGCAGAGACTCGATCTCCAACAGTGTCCTCATGGAATCTTGCTCACTGGCTTGGAGCCGACTGTCCCCCCAACTTTGGAATTGTTTCCTCAAGGAACAGCAGGCTGCCCCCAAGCCTGGTCACATCATTGCTTTGCTCAAAGAGCCTTACTAGTAAACTATCAAGTATTGACACACGTGCCCTGTGTGTGTATATTAACCAGTGTAGACCACTCCACTCCAGAGTCTACAGAACATACTTAATTCCCAGGTTGCAATTTGTAAAGCAGGATGGGGAATGTTTCAGACTAGCTAAGCTGAATGCCCACTGAGCCAGATAACCAATAAGAGGGTGGGGTCTCTGCCAGTGACTTTAAGTTGCCTGGATCATTCTAAAAATGGATCCAGTGACTTTAAGCTGGATCATTCTAAAAAACAAAACTATATTTGCTTCAGCAAAGGATAGCTTTTCCAACAAATGCAGGTAATTGCTTCAGCTCCACTCTTTGAGCAGTGCCCGGTTTGGGCAAGTATCCCCAGCTCATCCCTGAGGTGAGCCAGCAGGAACTTCTAGCAGATCCTCAAGCGAGATGTCATAGATCACCCAGGAAGCTGCTACCTCTCCTGACAGGGTGCTTACCTCAGAGGCCCTAATGGAACTGAGTAGTCCTCCATATAGATTGGAGGCTGAGATTGACTTCCTTCTTACACAGGACCCCAGGACATTCTGTCCCTGGCCTCCCTGGTGGCCACTTTGAGGCACTCCACACACACACACGCTCTCCCTGTGAAAGCTCGCCTGCCATTTGTATAGCTTAGAGGTGTTGCCCAGGCTCTTTCAGAGGGTTTTAGTTTAAACAATGAGAATAGCAGAGAGGTGACTCAAGCCACTCTTTATAGCTGAGAACAGGCCTTTCTATTCCAGCTAGAACAGGACACAGCTAGAACACAGGTTCTAGGTTATGAAAGATCTTCTCTTTCATAATGCCAAGAGCTCTTAGATTTGCATATACATATACAAAGACATATACATATATATACATATGTGCATATGTATGTGTGGGTATATATGTATACATATATATCCATCTGTTGAGGCAAAGAGTGGCGGTGCTCATATAGTCTAGACTCATGTCTTTTTTTTTTTTATTCTTCTTGTTTTTTTGTTTTGTTTTGTTTTGTTTTGTTTTGTTTTTCTAGACAGAGTTTCCCTGTGTGGCCCTAGCTGTCCTGGAACTTAACTCTGTAGACCTCACACTGGCCTCGAACTCAGAGAGTCACCTACCTCCACCTCCCAAGGGCTGGTATTAAAGGTATGTGCCACCAAACCTGGCCCCAGGATTACATCTTAAACTCCATATACGTGTGGCTCAGGCTCGTCTCGTACTCTCTTCTCCTGCCTCTGCTTTCTGAGTGTGCGGACTGTGGGAGAGCTCAGCTGGAAGTTATACTTAAGCTCCAAGAATGAGAACCCTTCCAGAAACCTCGCAGAAGGGTGCCCCCAATGATGGCCCTGGAACTCCATGCATCAGAATCTCCTGGGGCACATACAAACCCCTTGGCCTCTCCTTGGTCTTGGTAAATTAAAAATTCTGAATTCTATAGTCTGAGAGGATGAGCCCAAGCCAGGGTGTGAGGGAAGCACATGCTAGTTGGGGGTAGGAGACACGGGAGAGGTCCTAGGGCATGAAGATGGCCTCTTACTCGTAATTCAAGCCACACTGCCCACCATCCAACTCCAACCAGCAGCCACCAAAATTCCAGAAACTATCATTTTATCATTTTCTCTGTAGAGACTAAACTCTAGGTTAAAAATAAAAACATTAAAAAATTTCAAAATCGGTCTTGTGCTTTCCAGGATGATCGACTTCTAGCTGTTTCCTAGACACGATGAGATTTCCTGCACCAGCCTTCTAAGACTGGCATGGAGGGCAATAACCCTCCCATTGTGTGTCCCTGGGAGCCCAGGCCAGACACAATTTACCAGGTTAGATGGGCCATGGGGCTGGCCCGAGGGGGCAATAGTGGAGGTTTCTGTGATGAACGGTAAACATATGGATTGATTTAACTTCAAGATATGCATAGGTTTAAAAATTAAGGGGCAATGTGTTTAACTAACCATTTGGAAACCAGTCTGTAGTGCATGCCAAGCCAGAGCGTGACCAGACTACCTCCTCCTGTCATTGGCCCTGCCCTCATCTGTCAGGGCTTCCGGCTAAAGCTGGGGTCCACCAGCTGTTCACCCCATGGTCCTGCCTGATAGAGCTGGTGGCTCAGGGACTGCCTGATGTAAGGTAATCAGTCCAGCTCACCACTACGGTGAGTCTCCTCTCTGCTCCTATCTGTCCTCCCTACTTCTCCATGAGCATGCTGACATCTCTCTGTAAACAGAAAGAAGCCTGCAGGGACATTTGGCTTTCTGGTGACTGCCTGGCATCTTTGCCTCTAGCCCTTGTCACCTCAGCTACTCACAGATTAAAAAAAAAAAAAAAATCCATCTATCTCTATCCTGAAAGAATAGGGTGTAGCTAAACTCTACCCCTTCTTCCTTTTATGGACAGAGTCAGAGTTTCTCAGTTAGCTTTCAAAATCTTTCCCACCTTCCTCTTTCCCCCATAGCTTTCCAGTCAAGCTTTTTCTGTTCCCCTCATCCCTTCAGAGCCCATCCCAGAGCTGAACTCTTTCTTTGCTTGCCCAGTTTATACTGAATCCTCCCAGGGACTCAGTTCAGCAAGGACAAACGTCATAATTCTTTTTCTTACCATGTAGCAACAAACAAGACCAGCTATAAGGTAAGAACTATCTCATTATTACTATTATTGGAACAGAACACTCTTATGGGATACTGTGGGCTAACATACACTCTATGTGTACCAGGCATTGTCAAAAGTACTTTACGTAGGGTTTAAAATTTAACTCTTGCAGGGTATGGTGGTGCATACCTTTAATCTCTGCACTCAGGAAGCAGAGGCAGGTGAATTTCTGTAAGTTCGAGGCCAGCCTAGTCTATGTAGTGAACTCTAGGCAGCCGAGACTATGTAGAGAAACCTTGTCTTAAAAATAATAATAGCCGGGCAGTGGTGGCACACACTTTTAATCCCAGCACTTGGGAGGCAGAGGCAGGCAGAGTTCTGAGTTCAAGGCCAGCCTGGTCTACAGAGTGAATTCCAGGACAGCCAGGGCTATACAGAGAAACCCTGTCTTGAAAAACCAATAATAATAATAATAATAATAATAATAATAATAATAATAATATGGGTGGTGGTGGCACACGCCTTTAATCCCAGCACTTGGGAGGCAGAGGCAGGCGGATTTCTGAGTTTGAGGCCAGCCTGGTCTACAGAGTGAGTTCCAGGACAGCCAGGGATATACAGAAAAACCCTGTCTCAAAATAATAATAATAATAATAATAATAATAATAATAATAATAATTTAGTCTTTGTGCACCTGTAAAGTACCTGTAGGTACCTACGAATATTACTACCTCTATCTTTTAATCTGGAAATTGGGGCTTGGAAATATTAGCTAACTTGCCTAAGTCTCACTCTGTAACATAGCCAGAATTTAAACGTGGTGTCCTATGTTAGAGTCCATTCCACTAGCCACTTGTTAGAAAAAGTTAGTCTTATCAAAAACAAATCAAGATCCAAGTCTAGACTTCACTTGAAGGGCTACGTAGAACAGCAGTGAAAGTCGTAACTCTCATTGGTTTTAAAGTCTTTACTTTTATTTATTCATGTGTGGGATGCTAGTGTGGAAGTCAGAAGGGTTCAGCTGCCTGAGTAAGTTCTCTCTTTACACCAGCGTCTCTTTTTTGACTAGGGTTTGGGGGTTGAACACAAGTCCTCAGCAAGTGCAGCAGGTACATCTGCCCACCGAACCACCTTGCAGGCCCCTAGCCTTCACTATAAAGGAGACATGGAGCACAACGCACTTTCTCACTTGGACCCTAACCACAGCTCTATTAGTCAACAGCATGGCGAAGCAGCTCACCCAAGGTCACATTCTTAATATCAGATTGCTTTGGACCCAAGCCTGTGACTTCAATATCTGAGGGCTGCGTAATATGATCTCCTCTGGAAATTTCTATATTAATAATGCTTTGTGTCTATTAGCTATTTGAGCAGGAACAATTTTCTTTGTCTTTCCACATACATGATTTGGACAACTGCGCAAACATCTGTAGGCGCAGTTGTATGTGGCTGTGATTTGAAACATGCTTTCATTTCCCATGCATGTACCATCACTTATTTAATAAGCACCATGTCTGTGTTACAAACAAACCATAATTTGCAAATCGTGTACACAATCCCATGATGATCCTGTATATGGATGTTCTGCGGCATCTACATTTTAGAAACTATTTCTGGGATGAGCACATCTTTATATTCATATCTAATGCATTGATCTGAGATTTATAACAGTGAATATACTTATCAAAAGCGACTTCATGAATATCTGCCAAGTTATGCCTGCTTCTGTTAAACATATTCAGCTACAGTGAAACCCATCGATGTTCCCTTTTCTGGGTGCCTGAGTTGCGCACATCACAATCCTGTTTTCATATTGGTCTGTGCGGCAGTATTGATGTGCATAAATGTGCATTTGTATACCTGTGTATCTCCCTGTCTGTGGCCAGAATGGGATGAGGGTGGGGGATGTGGAAATGAGAGAATTATTAAATGCCAAGTAGATGTGCAATAAATTCCATTGATTTTATAAACTCCAACTTGTCTTCAGTCCCCTTCCATTCTTTATCCTGGAGGCATTGCAACAAAAACCTATTTTAAATACCTTGGCCTCCCTCTCTTCCCCTCCCCAAAAAAGTGTCAATATTTTATTTGGATTTTTAACTTCGCTCCATAACAGTTGTTTGACCTCCTGACTCGTGCAAGTCACATAAATTCTGGGACTTTATTCAGGAGCCATGTTCCTGCTATTGAATAAGCAATTTGGGTGGGTGAATTAATGACTTGTGCTGTTGCTGGAAAGTCCCTGAAGAAATATTAAAATTGCTTGCAGACTGAATCGATACTCAGTGAACACCCAGCAAGAGAAGGCTTCAGCTTAAAATGGCCATAGAGGCAGGAGTCAGAGGGGAATTCCTGCACCCAGCTTGGAGAGCTCCCCCAACCCCCACCTTTCCCCTCTGTCCCTGCAGCTCTGTCATTTTCCATAACAGCGAGGCCTTATTAAACCCCAGTCAGGATGGAGCTGATTTGTCCTGTCTCAGGAAGCAGGCTCTGGGGACAGTTTACTCTTTTAGTAGCAACCAGAGCCTCCAGGCCTTATCAGAAGTGATGGTCTAGATACTACGTCCACCTGCTGGACAGGGGGCGGTGCTCCATCCTGGCAGCTGTGCTGAGCTTGGGGACACTGTAGCTCTGACTGTGTTCTGAGGGTGTGCTGAGGGGTGGGTGTTTCAAAGCTGACCCTACCTTTGTATGCCTTACCTGTGTTTATCCCTGCTCCAAGGGCCACCTCACCCCAGCCTTTGTGTACAGGTGGCCTGTGGGATGGAGAGCTGGACCTGTGTTGTGGCTTAGCGTGGGTGACATTGTGTGGATGCATCCCGGCAACTGGCCTGAGGTTTGTTTTGGTTTGTGGTATTGTATCGAGGTGAGTGCTCTTCTTGTAAGACTGGGTTGGAGGAATTTGAGTATTGTTGGTTGGCAGTGTCTGTTTCTGCTTTGAATTATTGTGTTCATTGATCATATCTGCATCTCTTTATTCATAGTGTATGTCTCAGAGATTAGGTTAATGGGTGTCTCCTTGGTGACGTGGGCTGAGTAATGACGCTGGATCTGGGGTGGTTGTGTGATTCTGTAATTGCTTTAATGGCCTTCTTATAGTTGTGGGTGAGGGGGACAATCCTGCTTTTTTTGACCTTCCTCTGGCCTGGTCATTTGTACTGCTTCTTCCCAGAGAGAAAATTCTAGAGATGCAGGTCTACTCTTGGCCGAGAGAGTTCTGACTTAACCATACTAGTTCAGGTCTTGGTCTTACCCTCCCTACATTTGCCTAATCCAGGGAGTGAAGCCTCAAGTCCAAACACTATCCCTGTGTAAAGTCTACATCCCAGCTGGCAACAGGGAGGATAGGCAGGGCATAAAGCTCCCATCCCAGTGGGAGCACCACCATGACCTTGGGTTCCCAGAGCCCCTGTTCCTCTCCACTCTGTGGCGCTGTCCCAAGGCCTCTTTCCCCCACCGTTTCCAGATGATGTGGCCCAGTAAGAATTACAATTATAGGTGTGACCTTCCACCATGGCATAGAGTCCACGCTTCTAAGCTTGAATAAATATTGCAGCAGGGCATGAGCCTGAGAAGAGATCTCTCTAGTCTCTGTTGTCTTTGATCCAAAGTAGATAAGAACCGTGGTGTAGTGGATAAGCACATGGGTCTCAGCACCACTTCTCTGTGGGTTCAAATCCTAGGTCTGCTACCTAGTCTGTGACTCTGAGCAAGTTACTTGTCTCTGTACTCCAACAACCACATCTATAAACACTACTGCAAAGCACTGTGGGATTGTTCATTAGGCTTATATCAATTAATACATTATCTTACTTATACTGCCTTACGGTAGCAAGGACTAGGTAGCTATGAGTGTGATGATGGTGATGGTGATGACAATAAATGTTTGCTGGGTAAAACAGCTGTGAGACTGGCCAAATGTAAACAAGTATGCAAGTATGCTAATGCACATAAAATCATAAGGTCAATCAAGAGGTATGTTGTGTGTTTCAAGGAAAGAGGTATAAAAACTGCAGTTGGGTACCACTCCTCTGGCTGCGGGGTGGGGTGGGGTGGGGCTCCTTCTCCCAGGTTGCTTGGACAGTGCAGGAGGGGCTGGGGGTTGATAAAGGGACCAGCTGGCTCTGTTCTAATGACTAGGAAAAAAGGAAGATGGCCACCTCATGTAGGTTAACAGGTAATTGAAAACACTCTGAGGGTGACGTGACCCCCACCATTCCAACTTAGCTGATTTTACATTTTTCCTAGGGCTAGAGATACAACTCAGTGTTAAGCAACTGCTTAGTTTATACAAAGCCCTAGGTTTAACCCTCACTCCCCCCCAGCACTGAGTTACCTTTATAATTAAATATATATATGTATATATATATATACACACACACACACACATATATATAGCCCTTTAACAGCTAATTTGACTGATGGATATCCAAAAAGAGGCTGGAGAGGTGGCAAAGCATTTAAGAGCACATACTATTCAGATCCTTGCAGGGGATCTGAGTTTAATCCCCAGCACCCACGTCTAGCAGCTCACAACAGCTTGTAAGTCCAGCTCTAGGGGACTCAACAGCTCTGGCCACCAGGGGCACCTGCCCTCCTGTGCACACACCCACACCCACTTACACACACGTAATTCAAAATAAAAGAGATCTTAAGATATCTGAGAAGTAACTGGTTAGGCACTTGAGTGTGGCTTTTCAGGGGTCACTGAACTGACAGAGGTCACTGAACCCAAGGGGGAAAGCGCAAGACCAGGTCTCAATCTCATTCCGCGGGATATCCCATAGAGACGAGAGACATGTCATCCTGAGTTAGGACAACTTTAGTTTTCACCTTGTTCTTGCTAGACACAGAACGAACAGAGAAATATATCATTATCCAGTTACTTTGGACCATGGTACCAAATAGAGAAAGCCCAAAGTAATTTGACTTCCTAAACTCTTTTCTTAAAATACTTTCCCCTCGGTGGCGGTGCTAACTGTAGTGGTTATGGGATCCCTACTCTCCCGGGAGCACCCAGCTACGAAGGGCCATGCTTGACGGATATGGTTTGAGTTCAGCCATTCACTTGCTCCTCTCTTTCATCCTTATCTCCGTTGTCTTGCCTTTCTTCCCCCACTGTTCCTGGTTGCCTCCCATCTCTCTCCCTGCTATGGTATTTAAGAACCAGGAAAACCCTTCAAAACTATCACCTGAAGTCTTCCCCCACCGCTGTCTCATTTATCTCCTAAAAATAAAAAAATTACAAATGCAAAGAAGCACAACTTGGGAAAATGCCACGGAGCCTGGAAAATGCCAACCTCCAAGTCCTCAGACAACAGCCAGCTCATCCCGGAAGAGGGCATGGCACGGCTGTGCACACGAGTGTGCAAACATGCACGCACATATCACGCATGTACACAGGCTGGGCTTTCAAAGCAGACAAAGAGGCAAGTCCTTGACTAACTCTACTCAGTAGTGGGAGACCTGAGTCACAGAGATTCTTCACCCACTGGAAAACACACCGAGTCAGCTCACTTCCTGAATTCAGCTGGGTTCACAGGATGCCATGAACTACTAACCCTGCTCGTAAATATCCTTCTGGCTCTTTAACTAGGCTTTGTTCTTTTGATTTTTGTTTTTCTTTTCTTGTTTGGTTTTAGACAAGCTTTCTCTGTGTAACCTAAGCAGGTCTTAATTTCAAGATGTACTGCCTCAGCCTCCTGAGTGCTGGGATTACAGATGTGAGCCAAGAGACTTGACCCTTCAAACCTTCTTATTTAAAATGTTTCAGTGCTATACACATAGAAACCAGAAGACATGCATTGACAAAGACACGTATTGACTAAAAAGGCATACTTGATTATTACTATTGCAATAAAAGTAGTACATTTATTGATTCCTTAATATTGGCTAGTTGCAATTCTAAGTAGATTTATGGTGGGGATCGGGTGTGTTCATTTAATCCTCCTGAGAGCCTATAAGAGATTTAACTGATTAATTATCCTTGCCTTATATGACTAGGGAAACTGAGGTACAGGAAGGATAGGAGGTTAGCCAGACTCGAAATATGGCAATTTCTCCCTGGAGCCTCCCGCCCTCTTGCATTGTGCCATGGAGTTTTATGTGACTTGCTGGGCATACGGGAGGTGCTTAGCAAGACATCTCTGAATGGGTGATTGGAAGGGTGAGCGAATGACTGGTCGTGTCTATTAAGGCCTTTCAGATGGTAGATTCCCTAGTAGAAGCCAGGCCTAATGGACAGCCCAAGCTTATTTAGATGGAGCCTCTTCTAGGGTATCCAATGGCTGAGCCTGTCCAGACATAGATTGCTGCCACCCCTGTGCCTGGCCCAGGCTCCTTTTACATCAGAAAGCAAACCCAGTGTATCTAAGATACTTCCCAACCACCAACACTGTGCTTCCTAGAACATTTTCCTCTGAAATAGGTGTTTCCTGGGTATGCTGGTTCTGGGCCTGGATGAAAGCGGAGAAAGCCAATCAACCAGGCGGGACATGCTAAATCACCATATTTTTGGCATCCTATGGGCAGCTAGCATAGATGACTGACTAAAGTTTTTTGATTTTCTTCCAGATGTTTGGGCGTTGCCATGGTCATTAACCTGCTTGTCAGCAAGTGCTCATGCATTCCCAAGATACAAGTGAACACTAAAGAGGAAAAGAATAACCCAGAATAAAACAGACTAAAGAGGGCAGGGGTAGCAGTTGCTGCAAAGTTCAGGCAAGCAGGCTGTGTTCCAGGAATGGGTTGCTACCTTGGAGAACCATTAGAACTCGGATCCAGCTCACAAGAGACTCGTGTGCTTAAAGACCTTTAAAGACTCTCGGGAGGCTGTACCCTTGACTGTCTGAAGAGCTGTACCAATCAGATCCCTTCACAGGGAGTGGATGGATCAATCCCAGAATCCAGCACAGTGAGCAACCTGCCTTCTCTCTACACTGTCAGGATGCCTTGGACCTGTGGACTCAGGCACCCGGGATCCCCACCTACTATCAGTCCAGGCTGTAGATTTTGCAAAGCTTGGGATTAATCTGGTTTGTGACTTCGTACACGAGCCTCTATTTGTGATTTAATGCTCTGCCTTTTCTCATCCCTCCTACTTCTATTTCCTTTCCCTCTCGAGTTTTAATGCTATTTACAACTTCCTTACTGGAGCCGCACCGTAGCTATTTTTCAGTGTCTCTAACTGATATACCCAAATGATTTTTCTTACCTAGGTTTTTCTCTCCTCTCAACTTAATTTATGTGTTAGTAAGCAGGAACTCATAGCGCTCCATTCAATAGCATTAAGGGTTTCTGCTGCCATCAAAGGGCTCATGGTACTAAAAGGCTCATTTGTGGGGGCCATTTGTTCATTCTTACGAGCCACCAGCTCTCTCTTATGTGTAAGAGGCTGCGTGCGTGCGTGTGGGCATGCATGCACAATGTCCTGCTCGCTGTGTGCCTCTATGCTCCACTACCCAGTGCCAAAGCCACTTGGTATTGGCAGGAAGGACCCAGCAAAACCATGATGTGGATGGCAGCTGACCCTCCAAGCACTGGAGAGGAAGCCGGACTATAGGCCGTCCTCTCCTGATGATATCTTTGTGTTCTTTTAGGAACAGTCTCGTAGATGCCTCCAAATCCTCCCCCCCCCCTTTTTTTTTCTTACCACAATTGCAAGGGAGGCTTATGGTGACATTATTCACAAACAAGGGTTTGTTTGTTTCTTTGTTTGGGGGGGCACTATTCTTACAGTAGGAAAGTTAGAAAACCAAGAAAATGCTCTCCTACATTAGTGGGTTGTCTATTGCCTTTTCTCCTCTTTAATTCTTTTGGTAACTTCTCCTGATGTCTAATTGTATTTGACCTGGAACTCTGGCCTCTCCCTTCACAACAAAAATTTGTTGCACAATGGACAGCACCTGCAGAGTCACCTAGCCTGACAGGCCTAGAGACCAGTAGCCAGAAGGACCAGAGCATCACTCCACTCCTGGAAATAAATCCCATTGTATTTGCATTTTAATTTTCCACATAAACAAAGGCTCAGAGTACTCGCTTGGGCAGCATCACTGGACGAATTTAATTAGAAATGAAAAGTTTATAGGGCCCTCTTTAATGCGATTAATGCTCAGTTAACATTTATCACATCCGTACGCTGGAATCGCCTTTTCTAACCAGCCACTAGCCATGAAATGAATTTCTCTCAACTTTTTTCTACCTACCCCGAGAGGTCATCTCTTAAGAAGTCTGCATGACCTTCTAGAGTATCTCCCTAGGGTCGGGAGTTGAGGAAGTGGAGTGGAGGAAGAGGCAGATGTTATATGTAGGCCGGAGGGTGGCAGATAGAGAGTGAGAGTGACCCCTGTTTCTAGAAGGGACTGGACTAGAGCCAGAGCTGTGCCCACTGCAGGAGACCAAGCACCAGGCCCAGAAGGCTAGCTGGAAGCCTCACCCTCACAGCTGCCCCTCCTCGGGCTCTCTCTGTGGCTCCACACCAGGCTGGGGCAATCAGAGTCAAGGCATCCAGCCCTCCCCTCTCTCCTGCCGTCTTCCTCCTGCTGCCTTTTCTCTCTCACCTGGGAAATTGCCAGGTTTTCCCTCCCAGGCCCATGGTGGAAGGAACCTCCTTCCCTCAGACTTTCCTAGAAGTCAGACAGTCACAGTATGTGGAAGTCAGCCTGCGCTTCTAGAAAAGCAGGGGAGTGAGGAACATGACACCTCCCTTGATCCCTAGAGGAAAGGTGGCCTCTCTTATCTTATCAGCTTCTCCTCACTCTTCAATCAAAATCAACTCCTCACTCTTCAGTCAGAGATTGGCCTCGCCTACCCGTCCATCTAACCCACGGAGGAGGGAGGACCTTGGCGGGAGTGTGCTGCAGATGATAGCGGATAACCATCCTGACCTTTGGTCTCATCTCTCCACAGGCTGCCTCGGAGGTTACAGGTAAACACAACCAATGCTGTGACCAGCAGTGCACCTAATGTCACACACAGGTGACATGGTCACCCCCAGCAGAGCCAGTTTGCACTGATCTCACGTGGGCCCATACTCCCAGACACAGGCGTGCTTACTGATTGTGTCAGAACCTTTTGTAGACCTGACCTGATCCTTAGCTATTGACCCACTAGGACATCTACCTTCCCTTTGATCCTGCACCCTCTGGGTAGCATTCAGTAACATCCCAAACAAGCAGACTATCCAAGTGATGCCAGGGATTCCTCTTGCTTTGGGATCAAACAGTCTAGCGAGCCAGAAGCTTTCTGAATAAGCAGACCACCAGCTCTCACTTTGACAAGACTTGACTTCTGAGATGCCCCAGCAATGCCAGGCCAACCTCCCAGGCTATGAACGCCAGGCATAGATAGAAACCACCAGCCATACATTCTCTAAAACAAAGCCACACAGAGGCCCATCGTATTCTCTGAGGACAACACAAGGAACCGTGGAAGTCAGACAAAGGCTGGCAGAGTAGGGTCAGAACGAGGTACTGATCTTCTCAGTGATCCATCAAATCCAACACTGTTAGCAATGCTCCTGAGCCCCTTCCCTTGCCTGGACGGTATGGGCATCTATCCCTCAAAGATTCCAGGGCCAAGAGGGAGCACCAGAACCAGGAAAGGCATCCCCAGTACTAGCTAGCCATCTTTTGCTTGAGCACTTTAGCGCCCTTCCTGCTCTCTCTTCCAGGTTCCTACATCCTTCCTCATGCTTCTCTGCTGTGCCTTCAAGGTGAACACTGCTCGCTTTTCAGCCAGCTGCCCTGCTGCATACCTTGCCAGGAACAGCCTGGCACATCCCCCCACCTTTCTCTGCTCCATTGCAGAGGGAGCTCACCATGGCCAGACCTGCCTAAAAGCAAGCATAGCAGGAAGTCTGGAGCAATGTGGCCCTAAGCTGTAGCTAGATAGCTCCATTGTGGAGTCCGAGAAAGCAGGGACCACCCTGCCTTCTTCTTGGGCCTGCCAGTGGCAGCACAGCCATTGCCAGGATATGCAGAATGCTGAGGGGCGGGTCGCCACAGCCATGTTCATGTTCCCATAGCTGTCTCTTAGAAAGGACCAGGAAACTCTGACCTTGAGAATTTGCCTGCAATGTCACTTCCTCTGCCCCACCCTCATGTCAGAAACATCTCCCCAGCTGGCTTCTCCTTTTCTGCTTTGTCAACTCTGGGCTTCTGAGGATGCCACCAGCCGGAACAACCAGCTACCCTGGGCACGGGCTTTCTCTAACCACATCTAAGATGTTTTGGGGACCAAATGCCCTTATTTAGATTACAGCATTGTATTTCCCTTCTCAACTGTTGTTGCCTGCTCTGTGCTCCATTCTCAAATACCATGCAGGCCAAGGAGGCTACCAGACCGCTTTCACCTCTCAGTTTCTCACCTCCTCCGCCACTCTCGTAGTCTTCATTACACCTGCTGTCGGTCCCCTTCCTCATCTGAGGCTCACCCACTCCTCCCCCAGCTAGAAAGAGTGCTACCATCTCCCATGGGCATCCCAGACACTTCTGTACTAAGGTGTAGGGGAAATGTTGGTTCTCTCACACTTGCTTTGAGGTCACAGCTCTTTCCTAGACCAGAGATCAGTGTGTAGAATTACACAGAGCAGAAGAAGCCAACTGCTGCCCAATATAGAATCAGACCCAAAGTGCACTTTATTTGGTTAGCACGGAATTGTTAAAATTCATCTCTTTGGGTCTGGCAAGATGACCCACCAGGTAAACTCTAGTCATGCAAGCCTGAAGCAAGTATGAGTTCAGTCCCTGGAGCCCACAAGGTCGGGGGAGGGGCTGGAGAGAGGCCTTGGTGGGTAAAGAGTTTGTTGCGCAAGTATGAAGACCAGAGAATTCAGATCCAGATTCCCCAAACCCACATGATGCTGAGCAGGACCTGTGGCCCATCTGTAATACCAGCCTAGGAGGCAGAGATGGGATCCCTAGAGCAAGCCGGCTAGCAAGACTAGTCATATCAGCAAGCTCTGGGTTTGATTGAGATACCTTTTGTCAATGAATAAGGCTGAAAACTATGGAGGCTGTTTCCTGACATTAACCTTTGGCCTGTGTGTTCGAGCACATGTGCGTGCATGTGTGTGCACACACATACACTCATACACACATCGTGTGCAAAAATGGGGGAAGGGTAGAATGAAAAGGATAGAATCAACTCCTGAAAGTTATCTTCAGACCTCATCTCACACACACACACACACACACACACACACACACACACTCACACATATACACTCACTCACTCACTCACTCACACAATGGTAAGTGTAAAAACCGTCTCTGTATCAGTGTCTGTAGGCTAGACCCATGCCTCCAGCCCCTTTTCTTGCCGGTTTTCCTGAAAACACTGGTGTGTGACCCTTGTGGCTTTCCTGCATTTCCATCACTGCTCTTGCTGTGTACCAGTCTGGACTTTGGGGCTCTATTTCCTTACCCCCATCCAAAGTCAAACTCTGGACTAAATGACTATTTCACTCTTAATCTCTCTCTCTCAACACAAAATATCTTCTTATCACATTGTCCCTCAAGAAACGCAAGAAGAGACTGGAGGGATGGCTCAATGGTTAAGAGCACTAGCTCTGAGCTCAATCTCCAGCAACCACATGGTGGCTCACAACCATCTGTGATGGGGTCTGATGCCCTCTTCTGGCACTCAGGTGTACATGCAGAGAAAGCACTCATATACATAAATGAATAAATCTTTTAAAAAAAGAAACACGAGAGGTCTTGATATTTCCATGGCTTGAAGATAAGTTGGGGTTTACTGGATCGTGTGTGTGTGTGTGTGTGTGTGTGCGTGTGTGTGTGTGTGTGTGTGTGTGTGTTGGTGTTTGTTTGTTTGCTTGAGACAGGGTCTCATTCTGTAGAGCAGACTGAACTTGAACTCGTGGAGATCTGCCTGCCTCTTCTGGAATCTAAGGTACACACCTTTATGCCTGCTGTGGATCATGGTTTTGGAGAAAAGGACATTCCTGAAAGAGCACTTTTTTTTTTTTTTTTTTTTTTTACTGATATCACTGGTCCCTAGCTAGCCGTGCCAACAGGGCATGGACTCAAGTATCAAAATAAAGATGCACATATGATCACAAAAGTCTCCATCACGGCCGCCCAGGCCTTCGCAGTGGGGTTAACTGGACTTATTGAGATTTGTAATACAAACAAAACTTGATGGGAAACTTGGACCCAAGTCATCTAAGTTGTGAAATGCAATCATCTTTGGCCAAACTCTTATGACGGTTGCCACTGCAAGTAACAAGCCAAATGACTGACTTGCTGACTTACCACTCGAGCCAAGGACAAGGTGCCTAGCCTTGCACTGTAATGGCAGGTCCCATACTGGGGACCATTTTCTTTGTTCTCTTGGCCTGAGAGCCCTGTACCTAAGAATAGATTCGGGTAGACATAGGCACACAGTCTCCCACACAGAAGATAGCAACCTTTACTCCTATATGCCACTGTGCATACATCTTGCATACAATTCCAACTGCACCTTGATAGCACCAAATCCAGAAAATATGACCCACAAGAGAAAACCATCTCTATCCAGTGGCAGACAGATAATTCCAGGAGATATAACTTCTCTCCAAACACTGCTTCGCTTGCTTGGGTACTGGTTGGGAGACATTGGTCTTCAGGTTTTGGGAACCCTTCTGAGTTCTCTGGGTGATTCATTGGCCATAGCTGCCTCTACCTTGTGAACCTTGGCTCTGAACACTCAGTACGACAGGGCAGGAGGTATGAAAAGACATAGGAATCTAGAAAACTGGCATGTTGGATGGGCCCCATCTACTGGATTCTTTTAAGGGCCTGAAAAGTGACTTCTTAATTCTCCTCTCGGTGGAGGAACTGTATGGCATCAAGGAGGGGTTCAGGGGAGCCCTGAGCTCTAAAGCCCTGCAGAAGGAAGCATGCTGAAGGAAGTTGGGAGTGGACGCCTGGCTCTTGGGTTAAAGTGTTCCTTCATCGCTTCATCGTTCCTGCTGAGAAGACCCGGAAGCAAGGCCTCCATCCCTCCAGGGACCCCTTCTCCAGAATGCACACCCCCGGGGGAGAGGGACTCATCTGTGCTGTGTACCACAGCTGCTTCTCTGACTAAAGCTAAGGATGTTCTAGCCCTCAAGTCTATCCCACCGTGTAGACAATCGAACCACCGCATGAGCATCCCGAGTCCAGTCCCCAGCTGCCCTCTCTCCTTCCCCAGGCTGACCGCACTGCAGACCCTCACCTGTGCCTAGACGCATGCAGAGCCCCGCCATCCCTGCCTTCCAGTCTCTCCTCAGGAACCCTGTTCCCTCCTCAAGGCGCTGCTCCTGCCCGGCACCATCTCCACTTGGCTAATTCCCCTTGTGGCCCCTCTATTGAACTGTTGTGTTGTCCATTTCCCTGTGACAAGGGCTCTGGTTACAGAGTTATTGATTGGTTTCATGCAGACAGATGGGCCCTTCCTGGCTCCCATCGAAATCCCTGGCTGTATGGTCTGATTGTTGCCTCTCGGGGTATAGGATTGCACCAGAGACCACCCTCCATGCAGTCTCCTTTGCCCGGGCTCTGGATGGTAATAAATGGAGTCAGCCTGAGCGATAATAACAGCAATCGAGTAGGTTACCTGTGCAGACACAAGATTTATGCCTCTTCATATTTGATGTGATTGTTTTATTGAGTTCTCAGAACAGTTGAGACTTTATTTGTTTATTTTGGGGTTCCCCCTCTCTTTTCTTCTCTACCTTCTAAACCCAAACCTGGAGTTTTTATTTTCTAGGATAACCCCTCATCTTTACTTCTCAAATGTTGCCAGTTGAGGTAGGAACTCAAAGCAGCCAACCACTGAAAACCTATGCCGTAGTCAGAATAACCACAATTCAACCAAGAGGAGACAGTCTGACCTGGAAGTCTGTCACAGCCTTCAAAGTTCTATTCCCAGATCCCACATGGTAGGAGAGAACCAGCTCTTACAAGTTGTCCTCTGATCTGCATGTGAGCACTGGGCTGGGCGGGGCCCAAACACACGCACTCATGCACACATACACACACACACACACACACACACACACACACACACACACACACACACACATGCATATACATGCACACACATAAACAAAAATAAAATGTGAAGCATTAAAAACACAAGAAACCAGTTAAGAACCACACCTGTTTCACATGCCTGTCTAAGGATGGGTGACCAGGACAGAAGAGAATCCCACTAGGAAAAAAAAAATGGGTAAGCATGGCTTTGAGACAGAAACCACAGAGATGAAACCATTTGCAAGCCCTGCCTGAGGCCTAGAGCCCCAAGACATGTTCTCTGTCTTGATTTTTCTCATTCCTCTTTGGGATGAAGTCTTTTTCTTAACTCACTGACCCACCCTAGCTCCTTGTCTTGACACCAAAAGTGGTGACAACCAAACTGCTGCATAGATCTAGAGATGTGACAAGCAACACCATCCCTCTGGTCCAGCTTCCACGTCAAGCCTGGTCCAAGAGACTATCTAAATGACCTGGGTCTGAGTTCCAGAGGCAGATGCAGATGCGTTGGTTTAGGATGATCTCCAGAATCCCCATGGCTGTGGTACTAACCACTATCAGCTTTCTTGGAAAGACGAGTGGTAGATCACTGCCCACTCTCCACCAGACCAATGGGAAACACCCATGAATTCCTCAGTGGGGACGCCTGAGGGACACCAACTGGCATTGCTTAACGCAGCACAGAGCCTGCAGCCTTCTTGAAGCCAGTGCTGACACAGCAAGGAAGAATGTTTGTACTCACTTTAAGGCAAATGGGCTAAGAAAGAATATGGGGGTGAGGGGAGTGGGGGGAGTGGGGGGGTGACTGGCAAGCCCTAAGGGTCCACTGCAAAGATCTAAGAGTACAGAGTCCGTGGCTCCCAAAAGTATTGACTAGCCTCAAGAAGTTCATCAGCTGGCTTGAGATCATACCTGAGGATGTAGCCTTAGCCCTATACCCTACACTCTGCCCAAGGCAACACTCCAATCTGAAAGATCGGTGATCTCATCAGGACAATCCTTCCTGCCTTGTCAATAACTCAACCCGATGAGGCACTTTCCTCCTTTTTAGGTACACAGATCTCCCATCTCTACCTTACCCTTAGGTCATTTCCCATGCCAAGTTTCAATCTGAAGTTACCTATTTACAGTGTCCCCAACGGAGAGGCTCTACAAGCGGAAGAGCTGGCGACTCCGCATTCAGCACTAAGTAGCCCAATATTTATAATGATTCGATAAATTCCATGACCTGCTCAGAGCTAAGACTTTTAGCCAGTGGTCTCCAGATGTGGACGATTCCCTACCACACCTTCGGCCCAGAGAGGTATTTCTGTGAGGATTCGCCAGGGGAGAATCAGGCCGGACAGCCAAGGCTTTATCGTAACAGAATCAGAGAATGCCAAAAGCATTTTTTAAGGCGTGAAGAGCGATTTAGTTTATAGCCATAACAGCATATTTCAAGTGCGGCGACAGCATCTGTTTGGGGGAGGAGAAGATGAAAACCTTTGGCCCAGGTGGGTGAGCAGGTTGTAGACTTCCTTTCTAGCCAATGCTAGCTCCTGAGCACCCTTACTTGGGACATGTATGTATGTATACATACACATACACACACATACATGCATACATATATGTACCAACGATAACAACAACACAGATGGGCATCCTACCATCCCCAAAGCTCTTAACTCAGGCACTCCTCACTTCCCAGAGCACACCACTCTCTACATACAGGTCAAGCTCCGGGTTCTCCTTGCAGTGAGTGAGAATTTTCAAAACAGAAAGGCCCAAGTTCCTGGTTCCACCTGGTTCAACCAGCACCAGCTGGGACGCCACACCTTTATCATGCAATTTATGTGAAACATGGCTCCAGAAGAAGTTTCCCCCTTCAGGGCAGAGCACCCACCAGAATAACACTGATGTCCAAATGTGTCCCAGTGACACACTGGGAAGCCCCAACCAATCTTCTCGAAGTATCAACCATGGGAGGACTCTTCCCAAAACGAAATTAAAAATAGCCTGATCCCACTGACAAAACAAGTTTAACCGCACAGCCAGGGCTACCCATGCTGCTGGTGGCTTTCCTGTTCCTAGGCTTATGCCCCTTCTACCGTCAGCCATGCCTACCCAGAAGTGCCTCTATTTCCACCCCCCAAGGAAGCCTGTGTACACCTCCAGGAATAGGATCCTGTTCCTGACAGCCTCTGTGACTTTCAGAGCCGCAGGCTTGGGCCCATTTTTGCCCTAACACTCATCCCATGGGCAGCCAGCTAGTCTACTTTCTTCCGGGTTGGTAGGTGCACCTTCAGACCTCTCAAGTTTGATGTAAGGATCACTTGTTCTCCGTGCTCTATGTTTTAGGATGAAGCATCCTCAAACTTTTACCTAAACCAGCTTTAAAAATAGCCCAGCCATCCACGCCGGATGGGGGCGGGGGTGTGAGGCCAGGGAGGGTGCCAGGCAGGGCTGCCAGGACACCCCACTCAAAAGAAGCAAACTGCTGAAACCATGTCTGTCTTGGGCTCTCCCAAAGCTTACGATCCCCATCACAGACAATAAATGTCTCTCCAAAATAGTCCCCAGAGCACCGCTACCCAGCCCAGTGACAGTGACATTACTCCTCATCCCGGCCACTCTGGGCTTAGCTACTGTCCTCTGAAGAACTCAGCTCTAACTCATTGCAAAGACCACAGACAAAGTCATTAGGTGGCTCAAGGGAAAAAGAAAAAAAGGAGAAAGAGAAAAAAAAAGTGTGGTTCCCCATCACCATCCACTGCCACGCCTGCCTCAATACCTCCCCAGCCTCCCCATCATCATCCACTGCCACGCCTGCCTCAACACCTCCCCAGCCTCTTGACTTATAAATGCCAAACACTTATTGCTCTCTCAGTCCACCCTGTGTTTATTTATCTCCAGCTCTTTTGGAAAGTGAATGTCAAACAGCCACACATTTCCAGTACCTGGCTGAGCCAGGCCCGGGAAGCCGGAGGGTTTCGGAGGGTGTATAATTAGCTGATCAGTATTATGTTACCCTGTTCATAACGGAATAACCATTTTAATACAGATGGCACACACTGGGATAATTTCTGGGGTCGCCTTGCCGCACGTTACAGCACGAGTGTGGCAGAGGGAATCTTCTTTCGCCAAGGTACATTCTACCAGCTAATTTTACCTGCTGTTTTCAAGATGATTTGGGATAATTCCATATCGTTTGCGAAGGATTAAAAAAAGGTAGGTGATGCTAGGGCAGAGAGAGGCGCCATCTGAATTATTAGTGGTTCTGATAATGGGCCTATGAAGAGTAGGAAGAATAACAGAGGGAAAAACTCTCAGCTGCCTCTTGATTTGGGGACACCTGAGAAGTGGACACCTGCCTCTGGCTGGAGTATGACTTTTGCAGTCCAGAGTCTCCCGCATACAATTGTCAAGGCTGCACAGCTATGCAGTTAGGAAGCTGGTCTGGGTTTGAGGGTTTTGATGTTGCCTGAGTGCTCGGGAGTCACCCCAGAGAGATACCCTGGCACACTCTGGATGAGGTGCATCAGCGTAAAGCACAACCATGTGCTTTCCCAGACTCTGTGCTGGGGGGACCTGGGGAATAAGAAGCTTAAGTGTACTGCAAGTTGAGCTGAGTAGAGCCTGTATGGTCCCGGTGTCTGAACCTCTCATTGTGGAAAAATTTGAGCCTCAAGACAGGCAAGCTTGGTGGTGGGAACATCTCCCAGGAGTCAGCCACAGGGACCCAGCTCTCACTCCCTGCCTGGCATCCTGGCCCTTGGTCCAGCTCCTCTACTCTCTGCCAAGTCCTGGCTGGTGGCTGGCATCTGCTCTGCAGACCTGGATGCCAGTGCTTCTGGGCCGGAAATTTGTGTGGAGCTGGCTAGCAAGACCTGGGCTCCTGGGAGGCAAGCTTTGTGGGAGTTGGCTGAAAGGGTAAAGGAGCCAGGATTCTGGCTGCCCCTGGGGAAGGGTACATGACTTTAGAAAGAAAAACTCTGTTTGGAGGCGGTGAATAGACAGTGGTCATTTTAAAGACTTTGCTATGGGCTGTGATTGTCTCTAGATCCCGAGGCGGGTAATCTTGGAGTCTTAATTACCACAAACACTTGGATTCATTTCCAGGACACCGGCGGGAGAAGCCTGGCAGGGAAAAACTCAGCTCCGAATTGGAAAGAGCTGTCTGTCTGTCTGTCTGTCTGTCTGTCTGTCTGTCTGTTTCTACCTCCCAGGTCTATTTACCATGCCCAAAGGACTGCAGGCTGGGAGCTGGAAAGTATGGGTGGAGGCTGGACAAAGAACGAAGAGAGACCCTGGGAGATAGCCCAACAGGCAGGAGTAGGAAGCTGGAGTCCTGCCCTCCAGGCCCATGGGGGCTTTGCTCACCTGTTGATGGATGAGACGCTGGGAACTGTGTCATTGTCGCAGATGCCCTCAGCTAGCAGCCTGTCACGGATCTCCCAGGCGAACATAGTCGGGTTCTGTCGCTTGTATTCAGCAATCTTGTCCACCACTTTGGGAGTTGCCACCTTGGGCTTGGAGCCACCAATCACTCCGGGCTTGATGCTGCCAGTCTCGTAGTACCTGGGCCAGGAAGGCCGTCGGGGTCAGCAAGAAGCCGGTGGCGGCAAGGGCAGGGGGGCTGCAAGCTCCAGAGCTGCTATGCCGCTCTCCCTCCCTAGGCATCGGCGTGAAGGGAAAAAGGCCCTGTGTAGCTGAGCAGAGACTCCGGAGGATGCTTGACTAGGGTGGGCAACGGGCCTAGTGGCTGAGTATGGGCAGTGGCTGGAGCAGGCACCCCCGGGGGAGGGCGGGTGGAAGGCTGGTCTTCCACTTTGGAAGCAGAGGACCCATCCATGCTGGGCAAGCTGATCCCACCTAAAGCACTGAGTTCCTATGGAACCTGGACCCTCCCAACGCTGCCTTTTCTCATCTTGGGACCCTCTTCCTCCAACTCCATCTACATCGATTAGCTGGGAGGAAAACCCTCCTTTTCTGAATGCAGCAGCCTTCTCTGGGAGGGCTGGAGAGCTGGGTTACGCTAGCCAGACCCTCCTCCACCCTCATTCCAAGTCCCAGCCATTACTTGAATGCCCTTCTCGTAAGGGGCAGCCAGCCCTTTAGATCTTTCAAGCCCTTTCCTTCCTTTCCTGTCTGGCACCTCGACTTTTAACTAAAACCTCAGCTGGGAAGGGAGGCAGCACCCGGCCCTCACCTGCCCAGGATTTTGCTGACACAGCCATGGCTGACCCGCAGCTGCCGGGAGATGTCACAGGGCCGCACACCCTGGTGGGCCAGCTCCACGATGCGCTGCCTCACCACGTCGGGTAGGGGCCGGCCGTTCACAAACACCCCCCCGAGCTGGTTCACACCCCCGTGCCCTGCTGGGGAGAGACAAGAAAAAAAACACAACACCCCACACACAGCAGGGACCGGCCATTAGTCAGGGTCCGAGGCCCGCCGCGTGCGAAAGGAGCAAGCAAAAGCTAAGGGGCATATCCTAGGACTGGGGAGAAAGGTGGCTCGGTGGGCGGTCAGGATAAAGGATTCGATATCAGAACCCCCACTAGGCGTAAGCGGGCAGCAGCTGGGCTAGGGAAGAACCCGTCTCTCACGCCATACGCAGCAAAGGAGAAAGTGCGGGAAGTGTAGAGAAGCCAGGAGAGAGAGAGCAGAGTTGAAAAATGGAGGGGAAATAATGTCAGCCGGGGTGAGGTGACAGTAGGGATATGGGGAGAAGAAGGACTGGGCCGGGGACAGCACCGCTGCGGACTAGGAACCCGCCTGCACCGCAGGTTTGGCGCAGCTTGGGTTTCACAAGGGCTGGGAGCCAGGTGGATTTGGAGGGTTGGGGGCTTCTTGACTTGATCAGCATAAAGAGGGACTAAGCCAAACACATCCCTATCACCTTCGCTGCCTACCTCTTCCTTCTCCCTTGTCCCTATTTCTAATTGTAATCGTACTGTTTCCTCTTTCTCTGTTTTTCATTTTTATCTTTATCAGGAGCGCTTCCTTCCCTTTATGTTTTCGCCCTACAGGTGTTTTTGAGCACTGTTTTCCCTCCGCATCTCGAACGTCTAAGGTGGAAAGGAATCCAGGTGGGAAAGGAGCGGCAGAAGAGGTAGTGGTTCAGGATCGGCTGCGCTCAGAGACCGCGAGGCGGCGAAGAGTCTCGCCCTTCCCGGCAGCCGGCTGCTAGGGTTCGCTTGCCTACCACGCTGCACAAGGCTAGCCCCTCCCCTCCCCCGAGTCTCCCCCGAAGGTGGCATGGTAGGGACTGCACCTGCGGACTTAGGACTCAGGCACTGCGTTGCCAGTCTAAGCCAGTGCGGGACCCTCTGACCTCTCTCAGACCTCGGCAGCTGCCTAGGAAACCCAGCAGTAAGGGCGGATGCTCCGGCGGCCAGAGCAGAGCCCCTGGGCCGGTCCAACTGGGCGAGGGCTCCCAACCTGGAAGCCAAGAAGGCCACCGGGTGTCAGGCTCAAGGCCGCTGCCGGGTGCCCCATTTCCCACGGCCTAAAGCCGCCTAGAAATCCTGCACCTGGAGCCATTAACCTGCAGCCGCAGTTCCGCAGCAATCCAGCCGCAGAGACTTCCAGCCGCAGAGCCAGGCCAGACAAGGTCTGCAACCTGCAGCCACTGCCCCACGGCCTCCAGCGAGCTTCGGAGAAAGCGGGCACATCTCGTGCCCTCTTTAAATCTCTCCCATCTTTTTATAGGGAGACCAAAACAAGCTTGTCAGAAACCCCTGGACAGAGGCCTCTAATCGAGTGGTTCCAGGAGACCAGAACCTCTTATCTTACAACCCTCATCCCCACGGTCTCCCCATCTTTGGTCCTACTCCCCCCACCCTGTGCTCCCTACAAACCCGGACCATCAATAATTTAGGCCCCGGGAGAACTCGCGTTACCGGTATGAAAAGGCGGCAGCTGCGGGTAGATTAAAGATGAATAATTCAGCCTCGCCGGGCTCCAGGCCCGGCCCCTCTGCCCCAATCTATGGGGTGGGGATTGCAACCGGGCACGGTGGAGTTCAGGGCCGATGGGCTGCGGAGGATCTGTGCCGAACCGGGCCTAGAATGCGCAACTGCCGCGGCGCCGACCCGGGCTGTAGCGGCTCACCCGCTAGTCGGCTGTCTCGCCAGCCGGCCTTCCTGCGACCACCTTCTGCTCGCTTTGCTCCCCTTTGGGTATCGAAGTGGTTCCCTGTCACCGGCCCCGACTGGCGGGTCCAGGAAGCAATCCTCAAAAAACCCCGAGTGATGCAGCGGCAGCAGGGCCGAGGCAAAGACCGGCCGCCTGAGTGAACCGGCGTGTGGACTCTGTATCATTCCTTCCGAAAAAGAGCGAGGCTTCCCGGCCGGCTAAGAGATTCGCCGCGGCCCGAAGTCTCGCGTTTGGGTTTCCTTTACTTAGAAATTATTTAGGGAACTATATTTTATTGCAGGATTTTTTTTTTTTTTTAATCCTCCGGTGAAGCTCAATATGTGCTTAGGAAACAAACACCGCTCCCTCTTCTTGGATCGGGTTTTAAAGCACAAATCAGGCTATGTCTAAAAGTTACCTTGTGGAAAGTTACAAATTATCCTTAATTATTAATCTATAGATGGGGAGGGCTTTTCCACTTGGAATATTATTTATCTTTTTAAGCAAGGGAAAATACCTGACAAATAGTTTTCTGAGCTAAAGACCGTTATGAATTAGATACATTCAAATATAATGATATTTCCC
The DNA here is from genome assembly GCA_019843815.1 of Montemys delectorum. NCBI lineage: Eukaryota > Metazoa > Chordata > Mammalia > Rodentia > Muridae > Montemys > Montemys delectorum. The sequence goes on from JADRCD010238552.1 coordinate 43,686, forward strand.
CTTTTCCTATTTTCGTATTTCTCTTCCCCAACATCCTTTTAATTTTCTTGCCTTGATCCCTCTCCCCTCTTGGTTTGACTTCTCTTTCCTTTCTCCTCAGCCTTGGCATTTGCCTTTCTTTTGTTCTTTCCCTCTTATTAGTTTCCATTCTTGCTGACCCACTGGCCAGGGCGCTGGCTGCATGGTCCTGACAGAGTGGAGGCAGGCAAGGAAGGCTCTCGAAAGCAGAGCATCCAGGTGCTGGCCTGGAAGATTCTACTACTACCTCTCTCCCTGACTTTGATTTCTTCTCAAAATCCCTCATTGTTTTTGAGAATGATCGCCTCCCTGGGCAAAGTCAAGAAAAGTGACCACCTTCTCCTGCCACTCCCGTGTTCCTGGCTAAAAGGGAAGGGGAAGAGGGGGGAGAGGTGAGTGTGGGAGAAAGGATGGGATGTTTCAAAACAGCCCCCAGGAAGCCTTAACTAAGCCGGAGGGAACAAGAGCCGCCGAAAGCTGAGGCTCAGAAGGGGGTCACACCCCCAGGATCTTCGGCACAATTGTCCTGACAGCGAGGCCAGCCGCCCAAG